>JARKIB010000316.1:0-151684 GCA_029378385.1 Mycena metata | reverse complement strand
GAGTATTGAAGAGCGAGGCGAGCGCGACGGGCGGCGGCACGGCTCACCCATCACAGAATTCGGTGCTTCGCATCGTCTGCTGGGACAGTGGTGCGTCGCGTGTATCTTGCCGCGGACGAACTAACTAACCTTCTTCTTTTTAGCCGACCTTGAGCTGGACCTGGAGGATCAAGGGGAGGTCCCCCTCGTCACCAATGATAAGGGGGAGGTCCTCTTCCGCGTATCACACAGCGCTGCATACAACCGAGCGCTAGTGGACGCCACCAAGGCGGAACAGAAGGAGGAGAAGAAGCGCAAGCGTTCAGCCAAGCCGGTCAAGGCCCCCGCCCCCCCTCCTGCTCGCGTTTCCTCGAGATCCCGGTCAGCCTCCCCACAGCGCGGTCGCTCTCGTTCGCCAACGCCTCGCGAATCAGGCTCTCGTTCGCCAACGCCTCGCGAATCAGGCTCTCGTTCGGCAGCGCCTCGCGAATCCCGTTCCCGTTCGCGTCGCCGTGACGACTCGCATTCCCGTTCGCGTTACCGCGGACCACCGTGACCGCTCCCGCCACCGCCACCGCGACCGCTCCCGCCACCGCGACCGCTCCCGCCACCACGACCGCTCCCGCCACCGCTCCCGCTCCCGCTCCCGCCACCGCGACCGCTCCCGCCACCGCGACCACTCCCGCGACCACCGTCGGCGCGACTCGCGCTCTCGTTTGCGCCACCGTCGACGCGAATCACGCTCTCGTTCGCCACGTCGTCGCTCTCGTTCACCGCGTCGTCGCGAGCAGTCGCGCAGTCGTAGGGAGAAGGAGAAGAACGCAGAAACCCACTCCCGGTCGCGCCCGGAGGCCACCGCGCACAACCTTGCCCTGCAACAGCGGATTGCGCCACAGGTGCCCCAGGCGGCGAAACGCGCGCACCCTGACGCTGCTGAAGCGGATGATCGAGGCGGCAAGCGTTTGCGTGAACAGTCGGTTGGCACCGCGGCGAACCCTTATAAACTGCGATTTCTAGTGAAGAAGACGAAAGAAGAATACAAGACAAAGCCCGAGGGAGGCCGGTGGTGGAGTAGCCTCATATTCTATGCGACGGACTTCACCGTTGTAGAACACCAGAGTGAAGCCGATCTTTGCACCTTTATGCAAAATCCGGAGGATGACACCAACTGGCTGCGAATTCCCCAGGGGACGACACCGATTTTAGCTACTGAGGCGGACGAAGGACGGTATGAACGCGCAAAGGAATCAATGGCACTTTGAACGGTCTTGTCGCGTAGAGCTAGTTGTAGTCCGTAGTCGTAGTCGTCTTAGTCCTAGTCTTTGGTCCTCATTCTATGTACTATGCTATATGTTATATGCTCCTATGAATTTATGCCGCTCTCAACCGATTTGCGCGTTTGGCTGTTTTTTTCCCTTTGGATTTTGTCGCGCGCAAGTCCGAACTTCCTTTTTGGGACGTTGGCGTTGAGTGTCCAAATTGGGAAACAGCGACGAAGCTTTAGAGTAAAAGAGGGACATAGGGTTTTCATGTACTAGTACTACTTTATATAGATGTTTCACGAAGAAAGGATGAAAAAAAAAAGAATTGCTTCAAAAAATTTCACCGAGTCCGAACTTCCTTTTTGGGACGTTGGCGTTGAGTGTCCAAATTGGGAAACAGCGACGAAGCTTTAGAGTAAAAGAGGGACATAGGGTTTTCATGTACTAGTACTACTTTATATAGATGTTTCACGAAGAAAGGATGAAAAAAAAAGAATTGCTTCAAAAAATTTCACCGAGTCCGAACTTCCTTTTTGGGACGCTGGCGTTGAGTTTCCGGATTTGGAAAGATGTCCGAAAATCGGAAATAAAGAAGGAAGATGTGCAGTGAAGGTACTTGTGAGGCTTTAAATTGCAAAAGAGGTATGTATATTGCAAATTAAGGCTATAATGTAAAGTATTGAACAACTCTAACACAATGCACCTTTGCAAAATTTCTAAAAGAGTGGGACGTCCCATTATAGAAGAATAAACAGCATGGGATGTCCCATACCAAAATGACTATGGGACATCCCACGTTAAGATAACTGTGGGACGTCCCACCAGTTAAAAAAATAAACAGGGTGGGACGTCCCATGATAATGTATCCATGGGACGTCCCATGTTGAAAATAATGGTGGGACATCCCACAGTAAGAAAAAAAAGGGTGGGATGTCCCATGCCAATGGAACTATGGGATGTCCCACATGCAAAAATGGTGGGACATCCCATGGTGGTCTTGTGGGATGTCCCAAATTGATAATAATCAAAGGGACATCCCATAGATGATAATGGGACATCCCATGGCATGTGGGAGGTGCCACGATGTGTATGGGATGTCCCTTAACCGTATGGGATATCCCTTAATCGTATGGGATATCTCTTGCCTGTATGGGATGTCCCTTATGCATTCGAAAACATATATGGAGGTGTGGGACGTCCCATGTGACATGTCACACCTGTATAGGGGCGAACAAGTAAAAGTCAAGCAGTAAACACAGACACAATTTGATAAACCACGTACCTGTACAGTCGATAAGCCACATACCCGTACACGTAAAAGTCAACAATTCGAAGCAACTTGATTGCACCTACCGATAGCCATGGGTCCATGCTCACCGACCAGCCTATTACCAGGCTGAACTGTAGCACAGTGGTGATATATATATATATATATATAAAGTGCTCAGATCTGTGTGATATTGCACGCACCAATAGCCATGGGTCCATGCTCACCGACCAGTCTACTACCAGGCCAAACGGTGGCCGTATGCCTGCTGCAGAGCAGATTCGAAGGAAAGTGAAAGTGCTCGGATCCAGGTGTTATTGCACCCACCGATAGCCCTAGGTCTACAGTCACCGACAAGCCTACTCCCAGGCCGAATGGTGGTCAGATGCCTGCTGTAGAGCAGATTCAAAGAAAACAAAAGTGCCTAGATCCGTTGCACCCACCGATAGCCATGAGTCCATGCTCACCGACCAGCCTACTACCAGGCCAAACGGTGGCCGTATGCCTGCTGCAGAGCAGATTCGAAGGAAAGCAAAAGTGCATGGATCTATATGCTATTGCACCCACCGATAGCCCTAAGTCTACAGTCATCGACAAGCCTACTCCCAGCCCGAATGGTGGTCTGATGCCTGCTGTAGAGCAGATTTGCAGAAAACAAAAGTGCCTAGATCCGTGTGGTATTACACCCACCAATGGCCCTGGGTCTACAGTCACCGACAAGCCTACTCCCAGGTCGAACGGTGGTCGTATGCCCACTGCAGAGCCATTTCAATGGTTTCAGGCCCGGATACGGTGAAAATTTAAGGTCTCCCAATAGCACCCCCACTGCACCCACAGAACGCCCTCGCGAAGGGCTTTCAAATGAGCCTACTCACAGCCGAAACGGTCTACAGATGCCCCCGGTACACCCCTTTTGATATTTTGATGAACTGGTGTTCTGGGGTCCTACTCCAAAAATAGCTTATGGGACGTCGGAAACCCAAATTTTTTCTCCCGCCTGCGGCGGGCTGGGATGTCCCACATGGGACATGCTTCCACTGTCCCCCCACTCAAATGGTGGGATGTCCCACTATACTGGGATATCCTGCCAGAATACCCCCTCTTGGGTTATTTAAGTTGGCAAAATAAATAACCCTTAGGGGGTCTGGTCAGGGTAGCCTGAAGTGCATTTCGTACCAGTACCAGCTCGCCCTTCTTGTACTCATTGCGCTGCAGCTTCTTCATGAACCTCCGTTCAAACTGCATTTTGGATCTGAATCGTGCTTGTCGTAATGTATCCGTCGCCCTTTTAATATCCCGATCGTGCTTCGAAAGTTGGCGGATTCGAAGCGTGAGTAGTTCAGTAGTCGTCATTCCTGATCGGAACCCACTCACCATAAACGTGGCCTCGGCCAAATTAAACGGCAGGATGGGATCACACCCGTGGAGGAGTTGGAAGGGTGAGAAACCGGTCACTCGGCTAACAGTGCCGCGGCCAATTTCTCTGGCCACATCTGTATCTTTCCTCCACATGCCTTCACTAGGGATTCCCGAATTGTGTAATGTCCTTGTTCAACAACTCCGCTAGCGTGCTTGTTGTAGGGAGAGATTCGTACATGAGGTATGTTTGTCTTCTTCATGAGCTTCTTGAAGGCAGCTTTGACCTCCGATCCATTGTCAGTTATGACCTTGCGCGGGCACCCGTATCTGCAGTAGATGTACACCCAAAAGAAATTTGCCAAATCTTCCGACGTTTTTGTTTTTAACGCCTGAGCTTCACAGGTTCCCGAGAGGTCATCCCGCGCTGCCACTATCATTTTAGATCCGGCGGTACTTTCCGGCATCATCATAATGTCGATGTAGAGAGTTTGGAATATAGCTGCAGGTGTTGAAACAGTCAATGGGATTTCCAGCTTCCGGGTGCTCCGGATTTGGCAACGGTGACATGATGCAATGTGATGCTTAATGTCGTTGTACAGTTTTGGCCAAAAGAAACGCACCTTCAAAGTTTCCCAGGTGGTGTCGATGCCCCGGTGCCCGATTTCGTCATGCGCCTGCCGCAAGATTTTAAAACGCTTTGTTGGTTCCATGATGACAACTAACGGTGGTCCCGACTTGTTCCTTTTTAGAAACTTTCCTTCCTGAACCATGTAGCGTGTGGCAGTCGCGATGAAGCGCCGATGCTGCTGGGGCTGTTTGAACGTTGGTGCTTCCAGGGTGGTAAGGAATCGGTAAATATCTTTCAGTAATTGTTCGTGTTCTGACCTCGTAAAATTGCAGGAGGGTAGGGTTCGCACTTCATCTGGCAGGTCATCCCTATCAACCTCTGTGAACAGGGCAATACTGTCCAACCAAGAATCATCGTCACTCTCCACTTCTTCTCCTTCTGCTGGGGGCCGGCGGGACAGTGCATCGGGGCCTTGGAATTTAGTTGCCGGTACGTGAATCATGTTGAAATGGTACATCAGTATGCCTTGAATCCATCTATTCACAGCGGCATCAGGCTGCAAGTCAGGTTTGTTCAGAATTCCCTGGATACACTTCGCGTCCACCTCAACCGTCAGGGTTTTTACGCCCACAATATGTATACTCCAATGGCGCAGTGCTCGGTAAAGTCCGAACAGTTCCAACTTCGGCTGAGAATACCGCGATTCTCGCTCGCTCATGGGAATAGAACCATATCGCGCTGGTCGCCTCCGCCCTTCGGTGTCATTCTGGGAGAGGATCATCCCTGCTGCTGCCCGACTAGAATCTACTGAAAGGATTACCGGTTCCTCTGACATGTAATCAATAGGACGTAACGCGGGCGCATTGGAGACCAGCTGTTTGATTCGGGCAAATGCCCATTCCCGCCGCTCATCCCAAATAAAGTCCATGTTGCGGCGGTATAATTCGGTAAGTGGTCGAATGACTTCCGAGTAACCTTGGATCCAGATCCTGACCGTGCCGCAAAGCCCCAGAAAGCGTCGTACTTCTTGTGGTGTTGTCAAGGCTGGCCAACTAGTAATTGCGGACACCTTCTTTGTGTCGGGTATCCGGCCAGCGGGTGAGCATGTTTGCCCCAGAATCAGTACCTCTTGCTGACAACATTGCACTTTCAGGCCAGAGACAGTCGCTCCCGAACACTCTACGCGATGCAGGATGCGGTTTACATCCTCCGCGTGTTCCCATATAAATCGCCGAATTTCGGGGTTGTCCTTCAGGCGCTCCGGCTCCCCTGTCACATCTAAATATCTCGTGGCCGGGCCTTTGATAGGCAAGTCGTCAATGAATACATTGGCTTTATGGGGAATCTCGTCATGCAGGATAAAGACCATGCACTGCTGGAATTCGGCGGGTGAGTTTGTATATCCTGTCGGCATTGAGGTGATTCGCAGGAGTCCTAGAGGGGTCATGAACGCCGTCATGTCTCGGCTCTCTGGTTCCATCTTTCGAGCGTCAAACCCCCAATAAAGATCAAAAACCGTATAGCACTGCCGACCTGCAAAGCCCTGTACAAAATCGTCCACAATGGGCACCATACCTGCATCGCGGACCGATACCTTATTTAATGGCTGCAAGTCATGCACAATCCGAAGTTTCCCATTCTTCTTCAAAACACAAAACCACCGCGAACGGTATGAGGATTGACACATCTCGTATACGCCTGCATCCATCTTGAGCTTCAAAACATCAATGACCTTCTGCAGTATTCCGGGTGGGATTGGGATATTCTTACATTCCCAAGGGGTGTGCGGTACGGTGGCTATTTTGTAGGGTGAGAAATATTCGTCCTTGAAAGTTCCTCGTTCCGTAGCTTCGAACGCTATAGCCTTCTGATTAAGTTCCATAACGCGTATGAACAATCGTTCTTCGGCCTCACTCAAGAACCCGTGCTTGTTAATTTCCAGAATTTTTAGGCGCTCATGATCTAAGCGAGGCGTTGGCTGAAACGGTGGCGGATTCGGTGTGAGCTTGGGTAAGGTGAGCAATGGGTCTTCGGGAATTGTGCGAGTTACCGCGTATTCTGGGGAGAAGGTTGTAGACACAGGCTTGATCTTTTTGTCCACCCGTTTATACATTGTATGCACCTGCGGTGCCTCAGAGCTGCCCGCCAATTCCTCCCTAGGGGTACTGGGCACCCGCTGAAACATTGTAAACGCCTGGTATTCCTTTCCCCCTGCTCCTGTGAGAGCTACTGGATAGCATATATATTCATCGTCTTCCTCAAGTTCGGACCAATCTTGTTGATACCGTCCTTCCTCTTCAGCTTCTAACTCAAACTCCCCGTCTTGGGGTCCACTTTGCGTGAAAGAGAAACATGCATAATTTGAAACGCTGGGCTTAAGGGTTCGCGAATCCTTCAGAAGATGTGCCAGAATAGTTGCCATTAGGTACGTAAGTACTATGGCAAGGTACTGATTAAACAAGGTTGTAATACAAAGTAAGCACCGCGCGATGTGTAGCAAGGAAAAATCGTAAACAGCGTGATACCAAACATTCAGGCGAGACAAGACTAGCTCCTGCACGCTGAACGTTGGCGTGTATCGGGTTACAACTGCAAGCATCATCGAGATGGCGGTATGGTGCGGCGCGTAAAATTTGAATCTGAGTCGGGACATCTTGACGGTCTTGGCGAGAGCCCAGACTCGTGTTAGGCGGCATTGCAATCTTCTGCTGATTGTTAGCGCAAGCGCGGCGAACAGAATTGCGTTGTACATACCTTCAGTTAGCCTCCGGACCAACAAGGCGGCGTTCCAGAACGATACGGTCATCATCTTCGTGACCCCCACTATCCCCTCTGTGAACACCGTCAGTCTGCGTGCTGGCGTCCACGTAGATTGAAAGCCGCTCGGCAAGCTCCGAGCGTATAACGACCGGCCGGCTAAGGAGGTCCGAAACGTGCGCGGAGATGCGGCAATCGAAGAGAGGCGGGTAGTCGTGCGTGGGAGCGGGCCCGTCGGAGTCTTCATCAACATCGGTCGGCGCACGTTCGTCGAGGATCGAGGGGTAGGTGAGCGACAATTCCATATCGACGGAGAAGTCGCTGTCCGAGGCGTTATCGCCAGCAGATTCCTCGGCCGGGCTATCGAACCCGCCGCTATTGTAAATCCCGTCAGGGTAACGCTTGGCAAGGAGATGAAAATCTCTGGGGGAGACTTGCCTGGGCCACAGCTCCAGGAGATCCCAGTAGCGCGAGCTCTCCTCGGGGTAGTTGTCCTCCAAGTAGCCGGTGTTGAGCAGGTGAGCGACCGCGTACTCGTCTCGCAATCGAATCGCGAGTACTTCCTCCAATACGACGGCGGGTCGAAGGCGCCCATGAAACTGAAGCACATGCACGAGGGTTTGGAGCTGTGCGGCTTCCAGATCGAAGAGAAGAGGGTGGCGGGCGAACTTGGACGGAAAGGACTGCTGATAGGCCACCGTTGATTGATTGTTAGAGCATTCGCGTTCAATTTCGTCAAACTCGGCGCGTACCTGGGTGATCTCGAAACAAGTCCACACCATCTCTTCGACTCGGCGGATAGTTTCCTTGATCCCCAACCGTACCCCGGCGAATAATTCGATGACTTTGGTGTCGGTAAGGCCAGTGGCTTGAAAGGCAATGCGTTCAATGGTAGCTCTCCGAAACGAATCTCCGCGAAACTTACGAAACTTTTTCCGCTTCCCCACCTGATCGAACCCGTTCTCTTCTCCCTCCGGGCCCTTGCGCTTTTGAGGCGCGAAATGCATGGGGTACATCGGAATATTGCGCATCCGCGCGCTAGGAGCGATCTCAGTGGCATTAGCGCCGGTAGCGGGATTGGCAAGGACGGCGTTGGGGGGTGCGACTCCCTGTTGACTGGATGTTGTAAGGGTGAGTAGCGTGGGGTCGATGGAGCTCGGTGCGTCGGCAACGCTCGACTTGTTGGTGCTATTCCCGGGGCCACTCGACGCGGCCAACATCAGTAAGCCTTGTACTCCATCCACGACCGCCGCTGTATTGTCCACGAAGGAAGCGAGAGCCCCGCTAAGAAGGTCGAGCGCGCGCTGCGCTGGGTCGGTAATCCACTCGTCCTCAACCTGAATGCTCTCCTCCATGTGCTGGTTGCCGTCGTGAATCCAGTGAAATAGATTCTCCTGCAAGGCCGCAGAGGCTTCGGTCTCGGAGGGATTAACGGGAGTAGCGGCGACGTGCGAGCGCTGGGGGTCCGGTGACAAAGCATAACTGGTGAGGTAATCGGAGTCGGTGGACGTCGGGTAGGAGGAGGTAGGATAGTCGCTCGCGGAGTCGATTCGTTCGGGCGACCGAAGGCGCAGCCTAGCAATAGCGTCATCAATAACCCAAGTGGGATTGGGTAGGAAGTCCTCCACTGACCATTCCGTCGAAACTGGGCTCCACGTCTCGATAGGGTGGAGCGCGAATTGTTTGCTGAGCGTCGAATAGTGGGGGATGTGCACTTCTTCGTATGAGCCGGAATCGGAGCTTCCAGAGTCGGAACTAGACCAGCTGTCGCGAGTGATAACACCTCCGTGGCGAGGATTCAGCGCCGGGGGGGAGAGCGTGGCGAGATAAGAGGAATGAGGGTCGCGAGTCGAAGGTGAAAATGATCCGACGTTCGGGCCTTCGGCCGAACGCAGCCTGCCTTCCTCCATCTTCAACTGCTCGCGTGTCGACACGTTGTGCGCCTCCAAGTGCCCGTCCATCTCGGCCGCCAACTTCTGCGCAACACCGTCGGCTTCCCTCTGCATCCGCGCAATAATCTCATCCACTTCCTTCGCCCTCTGAGTCTCCAACTCGTCGTCCACGCTTTCGTCCTTCCGCCGCAAATTTTTCTCCCGCAACCCCTCCATCCGCAACTGGGTGTCATGGGTGTAAAATTCGAAGGCTTTGCGCGCTTTGCGAGCCGTAGTTGCCAATGCCTGGTACGAAAGCGCCGCGGACAGCGGCATGGACAGCCGTTCTTTCAGCGTAGGTCCCAGTGCAACGTCGAGGACACGGCGCATCTCCATACTAAAAGGCTCTATTATATAGGTGTTGTCAATGTCTGCTGGAAGCCGGTCATCGAGGCACCACATACCTTCCGCACCGCGAAGATCTTCCAGTACGTTGGATGACGCGTCCACGCTGGTACGAGTTTTGGTCCCAAACAACGGGCAGTCCATGGTGGACTGATGCTGTGCTTCAAAGCAGAGTCCGCAAACACCCATGTCAGCGGAGTCGGCGTCGCTCCAGCTCTCCAGATCGGGGAGGCTTTCGGGGTCACTGCGCGAGCCGTTCGGGGTAACGGGGCTTGCTTGCATGTCCTGGCGGTCGGTGGCTTCGCTGCGGACCGGCAGGACTTGCTGCTTGATGCTGGGGCCGAGCTGCGTGGCTGAGCGGAACACATCGCCCTCCACGGCCACTGCTTCCTGTACGCGCTGATCGATGTCATCCGCAAGATCCTGGAAGTTTCTATGCCGACCGAAGGGGGGCGGCGAATGTCTACTGCCATCTTCGCGTTGGGGTTCATGATGCTGGGCGGCGCTGCGAGGAGTGGAGCCGTGTCGGTGTCGGCACGACCAGATGGATTCACGGGCAACTGTAAGTCGTCAGCAACAAGCTTGTCATTCAGGTACTGGATACTCACACGAAGTCTTTCAACCATCGACACCATAGGTGGAACCTGCTGCGTCGCGTGCACCGGGAAACCCAAGTCCTCGCCGCCAGGCGGCTGCAAAGGCGTCATGGTGGTCATCACGTTGCGAATCCGTGTGTCGTTGGGGTAGACGAGCTCGAGCTGCCACGCTCGCTGCGGGTCGCGAGGAGCGGCAAGGTGAAATGTGAATTCGCGGCAGGAAATGGTGTAAGGTAAGCCAGACTTGCGGTCCCTGAACACCCTGAAAACGTTTTGAGCTGAGCTCCGATGCAGGACCTGCCCGTCCGGAAGAACAACACTTCCATAATATTCAGATTGCGGGGCCGCGGAAAAGGTTGGGTCAATGTCGATCAGCTGATTGTCGGCGACTTTCTGCCACTGACGCGCTACTGCGTCCGCAACTGTCTCGACGGGTCCCACAGGGCTAATAGACACCACTGGGATTGGTGGGTCACTATATCTCTGGCGCGACAAGTACTGAAAAGCTTCAGGAAAGGTACGGCCACCATCGCGGCGCCAGAGCGGAGAGGTAATTTGATCAGAGATTGAATTCAGCGACATGAGAAGCTGGGACAAGCGAACGGGAATTGGAATACTTAAAGTGAGTTGCCCTTTCACCTTATATACACTCTGCTCGCTGACTCTTGCGGCTGCGCGGCTCAAGACGACGACTGCGAGGAACGCCCATACCTCGAGAAAAACACGCCCCAAATTCAAGCTGGCTGCGGCCAACTCTGCTACTGAGGCGGGGTGAGTCGCGTACGTCGCTTCCGCTGTGATTCTTTTCATCAACGGGCCCCTGCAGCGGGTTTCCTCGTCTTGCGACTTTCCTTTTTCGGTAAAACATGTGCCAGTCTCCCTCCATTTCCGCTTCTCCCTGCTGATTACTTCTGACTCGTTGTGTATTAGCGCGAACGACTGATACTGGCTCTCGCCTCCGGAACGAAAATCAGCTAACGGGCCATCGTAGGGCACGGCCAGCAGCTCGTAGCGCGGCTGCCGAGTCTCTGGGTCCTTAAAGATGAGATATGTGCCCTCTTTCCGCTCGTCGATGCTCACTAGATTCCCGCGCTGCCAGGGTCGCCCCAATAGGAGTTCGAAGGGCGCTTTCTGCGACACCCACAAGTTGGCCGTAGTTCGTGCTCCTCCACAATTAAATTCTACGCCGCTAATACGACCCTGTAGCTGTCCTCGCCCGCCATTTGCGTCCTTCATATCGATCACCTGGCTCATATCGACGGACCTCCCTATATACAAAGCAGCAATATCAGCGCGCACGACATCAAGCTGAGAACCGGTGTCAATTATTGCACATACTTGTTTTCCATTGGTCGTCATATCTATCTTAATCAAAATCCCTTCTGTCCTGGGCCAGTTCATGTTGGCGATTAGTGGGTGGTGATCAGTGCTACCTAGCAGCACTGCCCGAACATTTTTCACCTTGATAAGATCTTGAATCTCCCCCCGAATTTCCTTCGACGTAACGAAAATCTCTCGTAAGGACATCGGTATTTGTACGTCCATAATGCGGTCGACCACCGCCCGCCTATCTACGGTGCCTGTAAGTTCTGATTGTCGGCCTCCGCTCGTCTTGGGGATTTTCTCCTCCTCATCCGGACGAATTGATTCTTCCTTGTTGCGATCGCTGGATTTCCTGTTAGCGGATTTCTTCCTTTCACCTGACCTTCCTTCTTCCATTTCGACGTCGTTGTCGCTAATCCTCACTCGCCTTGCCTCAAAAGGCCGAATTTCAGGCAGTGTCCGTTCTGGCGTCGGGACTGCTCGGTCCGCCCTTGGCGCGGCCCGGGCCCGAGATTTCTCCGCATCGTTTATTGTTTGGCGAGCGTCGGGCTGTGCAGGTTCCGTATTCTCTTTCTCCCCTGCTAGTTTCCTCTTCTCCGCCGCTGCATCTTTCACCACTTCTTCTAAGTCCTTTACCTCGCCCATTTGGGATTTCTCATGACGAGGAGGGTACACACCATCGAAGACGGATTTCCTGGCCTTCCGAATACTCGGTTCGGCGCGGTCAGCTGCATTTACGCCAGGCTCATCGTCAACAATTACCCGGCGCGGCATCGTCAGGTACACCCGCTCTAACGACTCTAGGGTGCTATCCGACCCTTCCTCCTCCGTGTCACTATCTCTCCCATCGAACCTGGTGCCGGTATTCCGTGCCTTTTCCGTCTGATAAAAATGACTTACCGCCGCCCTTCGGTCGCGCGCATCATCCAGATAGCCCTGTACCTCCTCATCGTTACCCGAACTCTCGGTCTCCCCCTCACTCCCCACCTCCACAATTTGTGCTCGTCGCTCTTCAAACCGGTAGAAATTGCTCACCGGAATCCTTGAGTCTTGATAACTATCAAGATAATTCACTGCCCGCGGTACGCTTGATGCCGCCATTCGCTCCGCCGCACTAACCAACGATTCCCCTGTGTTCTTCCTGATCCATGCCCCGCTCTTCATTACCAGGCGACGCCCATCTTCCCCACGAATTACAGTCCCGTTTGCAAGCAACTCAGCAACCCGACGACACTCTGATATCCGGTGTCCAGGATCATTGCAACCGAAGCACCCCGGGTCACTGCTACTATTGATATTCCCGCCGTTGCCTGCGCCCAACGGGATATTGTTCGGATAAGATGTCGGGGCCCGCGCCTCCGGGGGCGGCCGCATAGGTGGGGGTCTACTTGGTTGCAGCATAGGTTCCGCACGCCCCACGATAGGTGCCTTCACACACTTCCCAGCTGTGCCTGACTGATCCATAACCATCACCTTGTAGTAAATGGGAGCGTACTCGGGATCATCAAGGTGCATGGTGTTCAGTTTTCGTATCATCCCCGCGATTTCCTCCTCGTTTCCTTGGAATTTCTGGGTGGTCTTGTCAACTCCCGTCTTCTTGACAGCTACCTTCTTGGTGTGTTCTTGCTTCTTCCTCTTTGCTCGCAGCCTCTTCTTACGTAGGAACTCGTCGTAGTCGGATTCATCGTCCTCACTCCCGGACGCGTCACTGTCTGAGTCTCCTCCCGAGTCATCATCCCCTTGATCCTCTCCCAGATCTATGGCCCGCACCATCAGCGTCTCGTAGCGGTTGCGCCTAAAATACCATTTGGCGGCGTCGTTTATCTCTCGTACCGTATACTGTGCTTCATCATGACGATAGATATTTGACTGCAATATACGGTTCTCGAGAATCATTCGCAAGGGTACTTGCACCCCAATTAAGAAATAAGCATTGTAATCCTCCCGACTCAGATACCCTTTCGTCAAAGGTCCTCCCGCAATCGAGTTGTATTTGACATAGTACTTCCGCCATTGGGTTAAGCTGTGGCAGGGTTGCTGCCGTTTCTTCGCGGCATACCTTTCTACATCGACGGGCTTGTATTTTTGGTACACCCTTTCGGCGTCGTAATGCCGGAGAAGGTCCCTCTTGAGACGCGTCCACTTGGGTCGCTGGTAACTCTCCATAGTGTGAATAACATTCCGCACGTCAATGGAGCAATATGTCAGTATGTTCATGCACTTTTCTTTCTCCTCTACAATTCAGCACTTGTTTATGAGTTGCTCGTAGTGATCCACCCACCGCTGAACGTCGGTATACTTTCCCCGAAATATTTTAGGGGCATCTTTGCTGCCTCGAACGGGCATGTCAAATGTAGTACGCAAGGCCGCGTTAAAACTGTGATGTGGTGGCGGGGGCATTCTTTCAGGCTTCTCAGGCTGTCCCGATGATGAAAGGGAGGAGGGTGACGAACCCGACGAGTTGCCATCACTGTCCCCGGGGTCTCCGCTAGGGGCTGTAAAATGGTTAGTGTACCGGGGGCGCTTACCTCGAGATTTGTGAGACGGACGCGACGGTCCAGCTTGTGGGTCTGCATTCAGTCGTTCTTCTTCCTCCTCAAACTGACGCTGCAAATTAAGCAGCCTCTGATATTCATCGGGGTCCATGGCGTTCTCATACGCACGCCGTTCGGCTTCGGATTCAAAACGCATGATAACTTTCGTGTCTGAGAAACTTCGAAAAAAGGTGATGTAAGTATTAAGGCTTTATATTCCCTCGCGGTGGGCTCCAGATGTGCCGAGTGAAATAAGTTGCTTTCAAGAAACGTATGAATGAATAATATTCTGGAGTTTCTCGGAAGAGTGTTTTTAGCCTTAACGAATTTCCTTTTTAAGAAGTTGGCGTGGTGGTGCTCGATTCGGTCGAGTCTCGTAAGCGGCTGTGCGGCGGAAGAAAGCGGACTAAGACCCGGTTCGGTCCGGGTAGTTAAGTTCGGGCGGTGACAGGAACGGTTCGGACAGCGGCAACGGCGGTTTCAGTCGGTGATTTCTCGGTTCGGTGAGTGGCTCCGTAAATGAATCTCAAGAGGATTAAGAACTGAAGCACACAAAGTAAAGTTCGAAGAAAATAAATTGTGACTAGGACCCTACAGTGTAATACGGGGGGGGGGAAGTCTGAAACAGCCTTCTCAAGCTTCCCTTATATACTATTTCAGAATGACTCAGATTCGTGACTCTACTCCTACTGACTCTCACTCTGACTCTAAGCGGTTTGACCGTTAATGACTCCCTTCTGACTCGTTCTCCCCTATGAATATTTCTTCCAGCCCTAAGCACTTTATAACAAACACTTTATGCGTAGCACAACGAGGCCGAAGTGGCCAACTCAGCCAGTAAACAGCTTACCCGGCTGTATGAGGACGCGGTAAACGATGGTGAGACGCCCGAGTCGACGGTCGACATCGGCAAGCGCCTCCGCGCGTCCTACAAGTATACAGAGGCGGAAATCGAGTTAATGGTCACCTCCCCCGAACGCTGTACCACAACGCTGGCCCCGATCCCGAACTCGGTCCTCGACATCATCCTGGCGGAGAGGGCGAAGCGCGCGGCTGCGAAGAAGGAGGATGGGAAGTCGGAGCTTGCGGGCTCTTTGGTGATGGCGGAAGTGAAGAAAATTGACGTGTTAAGTCGCCCTCCCGTCTGCATTCCCGACGTTTTCCTCGTAGCCCTCAAGAACAAGCTGCACCCGCCGCTTTTCTGGTTCACCGACGCGCGCTTGCAATTCGCCACGGAACGCGTCTCCGAGCTCCCCATGAAGAAGAACACCACCCTCCCCCACGCTTCCGAGAAGAGCATCCTCGACGTCCCCAGGCTCATCAAGGAGTGGCGCTCCGACGAGAACCCCGGTGACGCGTCCCCCCTCGTTTGGATGCAGGTGTTCCGCAACTTCCTGAAGGTGCTCAATATCCTGTGCCCCGCCCCGACTATCGCCGCCCCCAACGCCTACTCGTAAACCGAGAAGATGGAGATGCACGGCCAGTTTTTCATGGCTCTGGATGATTTCGAAGAGCTCTACGACGTTTGGTACCCGGAGGAGAGGGTTTTGCGTAACCTTATTCTAGACTCCAACATCGCATTCGACAAGGACACGTGGACCGCGCGGGTAGGCAACCTACTCACCTCGTATAAGGTCAACGTCAAGATCGCGAACGGCACCCTCGGCTCCCGCTCAATGAAGCTATCCGACCTCTCCACCGTCTCCTCTTCCGGCCCCGCCCCGTCGACATCCGCGCCGCGCGACTCCGACCGCCGCGACCGCCACAACAACCGCAACGACCCCAATGACCGCAACAGTCGCGACAGTGGCCGCGGCTCCTTTCGGGACTCGGGCCGCGATTCGTTTTGGCGGGACAACCGCGACAGGAACGCAGCCCCGGCATCCGTGCCCTGGTCTGCCTCATGTGCGGGCAGGGTCACGTCGTCCGCGATCACCCCAAGACCCAGACCGAGTTCAAGGATCGCAGAGAGTACTTTTCCACTTATGAGAGGAACTCACTCAAGTGTGCCCACGGAGGCAAGGTTATTTACCTTGGGTACAACCTTTTCGGACGGTGCGGAGGCGTCGGACACACGGCCGGCGTCGACCCCCTGCACATTTGCAGCCTCTGCGGTAGAGACCACCCCGCCTTGCCCGCCCACGACCGCTGTGCTCGCGTGCGCAACGGCGAGTACGTCCACTGACCCGGACGCTGAACTTTACAGCGGCGATCACCCTATTGAAGGAGAGAACCCACCGAACATCGTCTACCCGGATCTCCGCCGCTCCGTCCACCACCGCCTCGTTCCGACCAATAGTAACGTCCAGCAGAATTCTCTATTCGAACGTGTTATACAGCCTTACAATTCTTGCGAGCTCAGTCGACTCCTCACCGAGCATAATCTCTCGAACTCATACCCGCAGCTCATAACGAACTTGCTAGAAGGCTTCCCCCTCGGACGTTTCCCGGTCCTCAACCGGACGATTACTATACCCAACAACGACTCGGTCATGGAACATCGGCAACTTGTATCCAAATACCTCGACACTGAAATAGAATTGGGCTGCATGTCGGGCCCCTTCTCCCTGGAGGAGACGGAGAGAATTTGCCGCGGACCCTTTTTCAGCTCCCCAATGCTCGTCTCGGAACACAACGAAGGGCCTGGACTTCCCCCCAAATTTAGAGTCTGTCGCCACCTCTCCAAGGACGACAAGTTTTCTGGCACCCCTTCGGTCAACTCCTTCATCGACAAGGCCGATTTCCCGACGAGGTTCGACTTCGCACTAGACGTGGCTTATCTGGTGAGTCTTCAGTACGGTCACGGCGCTCATACGTTTCGATTGCCCCTCCCCATCCTTCCCAAAGTCCACACTTCGAAGTCGCGCTGTGCACGACTGCAAACACCTCCCCGTTCGACCGCATAGCAGTCTTACTCCCTCACCCGCGCCGCACGCTGCCTCCCTCACATAGCGAGTTTGTTGCTGTCTCCGCGCCGCGCGCTACCTCCCTCGCCGTGCGAGTTTATTGCTGTCTCCGCGCCGTGCGCTACCTCCCTCGCCTCGCGAGTGCCTCTGCCGGCTCTCGCATAGCGAGTTGCTTTTCTGCCGCGCCTCGCGCCGCTCCTCGCATATGCCTCTTTTAACGTGCCGCGCGCGTCCCTCGATTTCTTGCGCTGCGCGCTTCTTCCTTTTTGCCTCGCACGGGCACCCCTCCCTCTGCCATCTTGCCTTCCCCACCTCCGCAAAACACCTCGATCCCGTACGTATTGCGAACACCCGAGTAGATTTCCAATGCCCCCGTGGGCACCCAAGCCTGCGCCTTCGACTTGAAGGCCTTCCACCGTACAACCCCGGTCCTCCCCGATCACAAACCCTTCCTCGTTGCGTCGCTGGACGGCATGTTCTTTATCGACCACTGCCACCCTTTCGGCACGGCGTCCGCCAGCAGCAACACCGGCCAGATTTGCCGCGCCATCATCGACGTCTGGCGCGCAGAAACCGGCGTGGATGGCGACAGCCTCGGGTACGAGGACGACCTCACCAATTTCCGTTTCCCCAACATCGACGGCCCCTTCACCGACGGCGCCTACAAGTACCGGTTTGACCGCGATGCGTCTCTGGCCCTCATCGACGGCGTCAACGCACCATGGCACCCGACAAAGTCGGGCAAGGTCTACGGCAATTCAATCGTCTTTTGGGCTTGCTCTGGGACCTCGTCCACCGTCGCGTCGCCTCACCGAGCCCAAACGCCTCAAGTACCTCGCTCTGGTGTGCTCGTTCATAGCGCGCGCCGAGCGCTCCGACCACTTCTCCCTCCTCGAGCTGCAAGCGATCCACAGCACTTTGGTGCATGTCTGCTTTGTCCACGAGTCCGGCTCGACACGTCTCCCGGTGTTCTCCAACCTGATGGCCCATTACAAGGGCAGTACGTCCGCCCTCCAGCACCTCTCATTGTCTGCAAAGCACACCCTCAAGTGGTGGAAGCACCAGCTGGTGAATCCCGACCTCTTCCGCCAGCTTCACCGCATCGGCCCGCTCCGCGACGAACATATCTTCGTCGACGCTTCGACGTCTTGGGGATTGGGCTTCCTCATCGGGCGTAGGTGGTACTCCCTCAAGTTGAGGGACGGCTGGAAGCAACCGGGGCATGACATCTGCTGGCTCGAGGCGATCGCGCTTGAGATCCTGTACCTCTTCCTCGTCCAGCTCGGGTTCCGTGACGTCCATCTCCTCATCCACTCAGACAACAAAGGTGCCATTGGCGCGCTCTCGAAATCTCGCAGCCCGAATGTCCACCTCAACCTCTGCGTGCGCGGCGCTTTCGCGACCCGCGCCTCCTATTCGATCATGACGAAAGTGATCTATATCGAATCAAAACTCAATACCGCTGATGGCCCCTCTCGTGGCTTGCTCTCCTTCCCGCTCGACAAACGTCTCACCCGCCGCTTTGAGCTACCCCCAGATCTCGCCGAGCTCTTCGCCGAGCGCGACTAGGACCTTTAATCCCACGAAATGTCGTCGGGCCGGTAAGTCCGCCTTTTCTCCCACCGTCCTCGCCTGACTCCCACAGCCTCTTTTGCATCTCCACCATGTGCTACGACGACGGCTCACCCCTTGGCTCGCCCGCTCCCCTCGCCTCGCCCGTTCTCCTCACCTCGCCTGCCTCGCTCGCTCCGCCCCTTCTTGACGAACTCGCAAACACGCAAGTATTTTTCAACGTGTCGACCCTATCTTTCTCGCACGAGCCGCTCCCTCCGCAGTGCGTCCTCTCGTCTGACGCCTCGCGCTCATACTAACGACACGCAGAGCCCCCCTGATACAGTAAACACCCTCCATCAGGAAAAACCAAACTTGCCCCAGAGACCCACAGAGACCCACATAGACGTCATAGACACCATAGACAATGGCCTTCTATGAGAGACCCCCATAGCAAGGTGGGAAGGGGGGGGGGTCAACTCCATAGACACCCATAGACACCCATAAATCCCTGTTTTCTATGAAACTATCCTATTTTCTATGAGATTTGTGAACTTTTTTTTTGCTTCACAGCAGTTTAAAACCCGCACAAAAACATATGTTAGATAGCATTTCAGGTTTCTATTGCAGAACTTGCTGCACTGCGGTACCTTTTCAGGCCTTTTCTTACTATTCACGTTGTTTTTCCATTTGAATGTAAACTACCTACTATACTATACATGCATTGTGAACTACTTTCAAACATTCAACGAACAACTTAACTACCGGACTTACTAAAGATATCTAGTTAAACAAAGATGCTTTCTAGCGGGATCGAACTCACGACCTCGCGGGTTCGGAACACCTCCGCCACCTTCCGCACGGCGGGCCTCGAGAATGTTTTTGGGCACAGCTACCGCATTGGCGGTTCGGTGGAGTTGCTCCTCGCTGGTGTCGAGCCGGAGGTGATCATGAAGCTCGGGGGTTGGACCTCCCTCTGTTTCCTTATTTATTGGCGCCGCCTAGAACAGATCCTCCCCCAACGTATTACTGCGGCATGGACTGCGCGAATTCGGGACTTCGCTTCCTCTCATGGTCACCCGTATGATACCACCTCCCTTAATATTGATGATGATTAGCTGTATGTTTCTTCCTCCCGAATATTATCAATTTCCTCGCGTCGCTCTTTTTGGGTCTTCGGGCCTCCATCACTGAGTACCCTCACGCGAGCCTTGGGCTCTTAGAGCGCTGCTCCGTTCGGGTTGTTTCGGGTTCTCTTCTTTGAGGCCTGTTCTCCCACTGCGTACTGGAGCTGGTTGCGCGCATCGCGCCCGATTCGCAAGGCGCGTCGAAACGCGTGTTTAGCCTTGGCGAATCGGCTGCAAAGCGGCCCAGCTCCACCCGCAAAGACTCCTGATATCTTCTCCTCCTCTCCTTTCCTCCTCACCCTTTCCTCTCCTCTCCCTCTTCTCGCACATAGCCGGCCAAAGGCCGCTTTCACTTATATCTCCTTGTATCTTCTCCACGTGTTCCTCAAATCGACATCTCCCTTATTCTCCTACCCAGCCTCAGTTACGGGGTTGGGAGTTACTGTAAGTATTATCACACTTCGATATCCGTGGAAATATAATACCGGAAAAAGCAATCTGTCAAATTTATTGCTTCCGAACTTCAAGGCCCAACCCCCCCCACAGAGGGGTTGGGCAGGCCCCCGGTCACTACACCAAAAGTCGGTCGGTGATAGAGTAAATCAACGGGCGAAAAATTGGATATCTTCGTACGATTTATAGAGTAAAACAAGCCTGAAATGGGGCCCCTTGGTAGGGTATAGAGTAAATTGCGCTCCGTGTGAGATTTTTTGTTGAGGGCGTCGTCACCAAGTGCGTTGAAGTCATGATTTCTTTCCACTGACAGGCCCCAAATTTGCCAAGCGAAGGTCCAGGTTCACCACACACCCAGAATGGAATTCTTTTAGGCTTGATTAAAACACTAGTGAAAGTAACTTCTATTGATAGGAAAATACATCGTAGTCAAAATAATGTGAATCAAGGATGTAAATAGACTTCCTAAAGCAAGAGGACTTGACTGCAGCTTTCTGCAACGAGAAGGCAGCTTGAATAAAACATGGAAGAAAGAACTCCCGAACCTTGACAAGTTTATTGCCGAATTCAACAGAATTGATTCGTCTTGAAATGATTCTGTGTGAAAGGGATCATGAAAGGTGAGGTTTCAAAGGGCCTTTGCAACAGGCTTAAACAAAGGGTTTTCAGCAGAATTAAAACTTTTGTCAAAGGGAAGTTTTAATTCTGCTGAAAACCCTTTGTTTAAGCCTGTTGCAAAGGCCCTTTGAAACCTCACCTTTCATGATCCCTTTCACACAGAATCATTTCAAGACGAATCAATTCTGTTGAATTCGGCAATAAACTTGTCAAGGTTTGGGAGTTCTTTCTTCCATGTTTTATTCAAGCTGACTTCTCGTTGCAGAAAGCTGCAGTCAAGTCCTCTTGCTTTAGGAAGTCTATTTTACATCCTTGATTCACATTATTTTGACTACGATGTATTTTTCCTATCAATAGAAGTTACTTCACTAGTGTTTTAATCAAGCCAAAAGAATTCCATTCTGGGTGTGCCAACGAGGCTGCAAGAAACCAAAAACACTTATTTCGCACCTATGCAGGAAGAAAAATGTGTTTTTGAGGTCCAATCTTCGTCGGAAATAGAGTAAATCAGGCCGCTGGGCGCGATTTTCATAGAGTAAAACAGTCAGATTTTGGGAAAGAAATCCGACCGACTTTTGGTGTAGTGAACATATGATTATTTCGACTGAGAATTTACAGTGTCGTCCTCCTACTGTGACTTCCCAGCCCCGCAACTGAGGGTGGGTAGGAGACTGCCTTTGACACGGCTTTGCCTTGTCCTTTTTTTAACTCCGGCCGCTTTGGCCTTTCGGGGTTTTCCGCGGCCACGCTGCAACCACGTGTTCTCGGGGATTTCCGGGAGAAAAGTGATCTCAATAATGAGTTTGCGCTCTTGGGGTGAGTATTAGTTCAAAACCTCCCAAATATTTCTGGCAAGATAGGCACTACTATAGGACACAGCATAGTCTCTCATAGACAGACACTTCAACGAAAAGCTCGGAACTCGCTTGTTGAAGTCTGTTGATTACTGCGGGGGTCCGATCGCAGTAGCCGCTTATTATGTAATTGCGGACTTTGAATTCACACGTGCCCCATCACTCAGCGCGAATTTGCCTCTTCCGCGCGTTCTACCAGCCCGTTGAGCGCCAAAACGCGCGAACTGCACTCCCGTGGCCCTAGGACACGTATTTACATCAGTGAACTCGACAAGAAAATGGACTGAACAATCGCACGGCGAGTTCAAGTTGAGTTCACTGTTGGTTCGAATTCACTGTACTAAACTTCTAGCCAAGGTTAAAGCCCGAAGCATCTCCTAGTGCGACGAAGCAATCGGGGTACCAAAATGCTCAAATTCTGCTTTTCTGTCTAATAAATAGTCAAGTCTTGAGATTGTACATTCTTGAAGCATTTTCTGTGCCCAAGTAGGCCGTTGTGAAGTGGTCTAGTACTTCGCGCAGGGAAGCATTGTTTGTATGACATCCTTTTAATCCTTTCCACTCAGAGCGCGTTGGGGGTTTCAGGAACAAATATATTCCATATGTTACGGTACAGACGTGTTAGAATGAAATGAGAGTGGTGGATTGCGAGTAGATGCAGCCGAATCCAGGGGATTCGGTGATACAAATGACCCGGAACGGCTAGTCCGCGCACGGGATTGGACTCAACGGGTGCATCTGTCTGCTCACCGCGCTGTGCGGAACCGATCAGTCATCGACCGCGGGATACGAGTGAGGTGCACGGCACACGGCGTACGGGCTGCGGAGAAGGGAGGGAAGGGGAGGAAGCGTGGAGGAGAGGACGAGGAGAGAGAGAGCGCGCTTCGGGAATGAATGTACGGCAGTGCTGAATTCGCGCGAAGCCGAGGTGGATGCTCACGCGCACGGCAGTTGCGTGTACAGTTGTAACGGCCACAGTAATGTCGTCTCCGTTCGCCAATTCCGCACAAACGGCTCCTTGTGCGAGAGCGGGGATGAGGAGGGAGACGCTGAGGGCGAGGATAGGGAGAAGGATGGGATAAAAGAGTCAGAAGGTAGGTACGCACCCTTCCTTCCCTCAAACCAGCGTTGATAAACCTCCCCGCGCCCAGTGCGTCGGGATGTATGAGTGAGATGTAGGAATATGGCGGATGTGCGGTACATGCACCTTGTTGCCCCGCGTACTCGTTCCCTCGACCACCCTCTCGATTTGGCGTGTCCTGAGGGCCGGCCATGGTGTAGAACTTGTGACGGCGTCGAGGCGAAGCTTTTTAGATGGCAGTGAGGTCTTTTTGTGTGCTTCTCAAATACTGCCCGGAACGCAGGGGAGCCAGGTAGGAGCTTCCCGGGTCGGAGATTCAAGACAATAAGAGCCGTTGTCGGCGCAAGTACCCATTGTCGTCCGCTGGGGCTTGTGAAAAGGCGGAGTAGGCGAGTTAATGGTGTGGGCACA
This sequence comes from Mycena metata, assembly GCA_029378385.1. Classification (NCBI taxonomy): domain Eukaryota; kingdom Fungi; phylum Basidiomycota; class Agaricomycetes; order Agaricales; family Mycenaceae; genus Mycena; species Mycena metata. The sequence goes on along the minus strand of JARKIB010000316.1, from coordinate 128,762 downwards.
AGTTCGGCGTTTCCTTTGGGTTTGCTGGCCTGAATAAGGTCTATTGCGCGTGGGAGAGCATCCAGGAGGAGCAAGAGAGCAAAGACCGAGCGAGAGATGAAGAAAGAACGTGTCGTCGGTGGTGTGGAAAAGAAGCGTGGCGAGGCACGTGGCAATTCAAACTCCGCAATTACATAATAAGGTTCTACTGCGATCGGACCCCTGTGGTAAACACAAGACTAGACACAGCACTGAACAGAAGATTTGAAGGATAACATCAAAAACCCACCAAGAATGTGTCCCGAGTTGAATAATGCCCCGTTCTGTTGCATTCCACTAACCCAACTCACATACCACTCAGCGGGAGCAATCTTGAGCCCCTGTAGAATGATCTTCCATTTCCTTCTGACCCAATGGAGGGTGGAAGAGGGTGGAATGGTGGGTTTGAACATTGATGTGACCGTTTCAAACTCCCCGGCAGCGCCCGGCACGATCTGAACCGTCACACTCACCTTGATGCACCTCCACAGTAGCCATGGCGGCACTGTTTCTGGGCCTAAAATCACTAGCCGGTGAGATATGACAGTCCCACAAAATCCTACCTGAATTGGCTCAATGAATGAACTCGAGCCTCCAATTCTTCGTGTCCCAGACCTGTTTCCATCGAGTTTTTGCTGCATTTCCCTCAGGTTTTTATTGTATCCTTGTACTATAGTAGTGCCTCCCTAATCTGAGAGATTTCGAAGAATATTTTACAACAAACTGAACTCAAGAGCTGCAAATCATTATTTAGATCATTTTTCTACCGGAAATCCCCAAGAACGCGTGGTTGCAGCATGACCGCGGAAAACCCCGAGCGGCCAAAGCGGCCGGAGTTAAGAAAAGGACAAGGCAAAGCCATGTCAAAGGACATCCTGCGCCAAATCAGCAACGGACAAATAATTCTCCGCCGTGTGACCCCTCAAACATCCACATCGAAGGTGGGACAAGGTTTATTTTAGGTGGGATTCTCAAGCTTTTGCTCAGGTTTCAAGCTAAATAAATATTAAAGTTGGATTAAAGGTACGTCAGCCTGAAAGGGGGCCAAAACCCATCACTCGCGGCACTGAATTCAGAATTCAGGACAATGATGAATATGCATGGACCCACCAAGCTCGACTCGAACGAGGATCCCGCCGAAGTAGACTCATTTTCCCGGCGCGCGGACCACCCACCCTCATTCGGTTCCGTAGATTCGGTCCAAGTGATGAGAGTTCACGCAAGGTACGCCGGCCAGGACTCGGCTGGGAACGAGGTCAAATAGGTTCAAACTGTACTCTCTGCTTCAGGACATTCCGGATCCAAAGCTGGTTGTTTATGATTGTGGACGGACGTACCACAGTCAGTAACAACCCATTGCATGTGCTTAGACCATCCGCGACTGGGCGCTCCTCGATCACTTATTCAGGGATCTCGAGCGCGAATTCTGCCAAAAATGCGCCGTGCGGACCATTTTCTCAATTCTAAAGGCGTTATTAAAGTCTATAAAAAGCAGTTTGCTCGTGGAGTCAGACTTCCGTTCCCGTTTACCTGCAGCTGCTAAGGTTCAGAAGCCGGGTTCCGTACCCGCAGCCGCGTACTACTGTAGTATTCCGACCACTAGTTCAGGTGACGGGTGACGGGGACCTGTGAACTGAACTAATTGAACTTGGTGATGGTGGCAATGAATTTTCCTGGCCCAAATAGGGGTAGAAAAACGCAAAATTTCGCTCCGGCATTCGCCGGATTACCCGTTACGGGAATTGTTAGCTGATTGCCGAGGTATGAACTTTGATTCCAGTGAACTTTTGTGGTGACGGGTGACACCCCGTGAACCGGTGGTCGGGATGCTCGGTTCGACACCTATCCCTTTTCGACACGGAGTTTCAGCAGACGTACGACTGCCTGGGGAGCCTAACATCCCTCACCTCCCTCCCACTGACCAATGTGGTGTGGGACGCAGAGGACTTTGATGTCCTTTTCGATGATATCAAAAGCGCAGATCTACTCCCTGCGCTAGAGGTGATGGATCTCGAGGAGTGCAGCCCACATGTCGACATATGTCATCTCACGGAGATGCTCGGGGCTCGTTGGAACGGCACTAAAGAGGCGGCCAAAATTAAATCTCTTTCGCTCTCGTTCGAGTACCACGCTAGTCTCGTAACCAGCCTCTACGTTGAGTAACAGTCACTGTAAAGACACACTACAAATTATTTGAAATCAATCGGGTGAAAATTGAGAGAGAAGAAAAAAGTGGCGGCAGGGTTACTCGAACGTAGAGTCTGGGAGAACTTAGTACGGAAAACGGAGATCAAAGTTGTACGTAACTTAATCAATCTGACTTAGAAAAATTTCGACTTCATGAATATTCAATATGAGCCAAACACAATTCTGAATCACACAAAAGGTGTGAAGCAGCTTCAAAGGCCTGTTCCCAACTTTCAACCTTGTGAAACCGTCGCAACTGGAGCACAACGGTCTAAATGGTAACTGGCGGGCCGGCGGCCCAATGCCACAACCACCCATCAATTTCTGCCTTTTTATTCACTGTGCCTCGACTACGGCCTGCGGCTCATCGGGAGCTCAGAGAGAAAAGACCTTGAGGGTTACTTTAACTTTTACCCGACTCAGAATTGTGTTTAGCTCATATTGAATATTCATGAAGTCGAAATTTTTCTAAGTCAGATTGATTAAGTTACGTACAACTTTGATCTCCGTTTTCCATACTAAGTTCTCCCAGACTCTACGTTCGAGTAACCCCGCCGCCACTTTTTTTTTCTCTCTCAATCTTCACCCGATTGATTTCAAATAATTTGTGGTGTGTCTTTACAGTGACTGTTACTCAACGTAGAGGCTGGTTACGAGACTAGTACCACGCGGGTAGTTGGATGGTTGCCGAGGCCTTAACGGCACTGGCTGAGCTGAAAAGTGAGAGTGTCAAATTGGACATTCGGTCCGCGCCAAACTGGACGTCGGAGGAGATTACTTCGCGGATAGTAAGTTCCCAGAGCACGCCGTTTGTTTCTGTAGCCGTTATTAATTCGATGTGCAGGTGTCGGAAATTCCCGACTAATGTACCATTTCATTCAATTTGTATGTCACGCGTCACAGAGGCCAAAATATACGGACTTTTTCGTACTTGTCACGGGTCATTGAAGGGATTTTCGAACTTGCAAAACAAGTCACAAAATTGGTGAAAAAATCCAAATTTCGCGTGCGGCGTGTTTTTTTTTGCACTTTTGGTTCAAAAGACTATGGGAGTAATACTGTCTCATAATTAATACCTTTTTCGGAAAAAGTGCACCAGTGTAGGAAAAAACAACACCGCTTGGATTGACCTCAGAAAAAAGGCACCGCTCCCACTGAGACAAAAAAGTTCACTGGTGATACTGTGTACAAGAGATTCACAGGTTCTAATACTGTCCCTTTTTACTCCGGCCCCATTTCCCAAGAATTGACACCGGTGATTTTGTTGGCTGCGGTATCAGTCTCATCTTTTATTCCTTGTCTCAATCCGCAATTTATACGTGTTTTAGATTCACAAATTTTGTGTCAGCATGGCCCTCGCATTTATCTCCTCATGTTTCTCAGTCCCGATCTCGTGAGTGGGACTTCCTTTGTTCTATCTGCGGCTAATCTTGGTGAATTGGCCCAACCAACATGGGCCTCCTCGCCCAGTCCCTCGAATCTATCATCAGAACTGGGACTTCCTTTTTACTGCGGAGGATACTTTTAAGTTCCGCGCTGAGACCGGTCTTTGGTGAGTGTATCTTGCTCTGACCACACAGTAATGAATTGGGTATGTTGACTGGTTCTACATCTATGCCTAAGCTATAAGATCACTGTACCATCACTGTTTGCATGACTGAACTGATCAACAATTATTCGGTGCATCTTGCAGCCCTGCTATAGGGCCCTGAAACTGATTTCCAGTCAGCTCCACATCCAGGAGCATTTAAGTCTTCCCGAAGAGTGGGCGCGATACGACACACGAGATGTTTACAACATCTTTTGAGCGGACATTCCTATCAACCTTCTTGCCTCTTAACCATAACCTGCTCTTTGGATCCACTTGTCTTCGAAATGTTCTGTCTACAACCCTTTCGCTCATCACCATCCTTCCAGTTCCAATCCACAAGCCCATGTTCCTACATCTAGACCACTATGAACCTCTGTTCCTCAACAGCAACAAATCCCCCCCCCCCCCTCCCCCGGCAACCTACCCCATCGCAGAACTGAGGTGGTGAAAAAAAATCTCGTCAACGAGGGTGTGAATTTTTAACTTTGGGACTTTGACAGTAGTGAAATTTTTTGTTACCGGGAAGATGTGCGTACAAAGTACCTGTGTAGCTTTTGCTACCCAATCCAAGGAGTGTCCATATTTTTTTGGTGACATTGAGAGGTAGTGTGTTTTTTGAGAAAAAGGTGTGAAATCATTCTAACCTGTGTAACAAATAATTATGAGACAGTATTACAGCCATAAAAGACCACTCAAAAAGGTGAGTATTAATTGATGCAGGTTGAACTTACACTAATCTCATCTGCCACCACGATATCTGCTAATTCCCTCCCTAACTAGAAGCATTTCCGACGGCAAGGCCCGTGGGAAATATACAATTTTTTCTTGATGTCACGGTCCGCCTGCCTTATACTGTACTATTACGACCAAAGGTTCACGCCATGTCACCCGTCACCTCAAAGGTTCACTGGGATCAAGGCTCATTGATCGGCAATCACGGGAAATTTCCATAAATGGATGATCGGCACGCTCCGGCAGGTGCCGGCCGCGATTTTTTGCCTGTTTTTGCCCCTATTTCACGCCAAAAGTCAAAATGTCACCGTCACCCATGCTAAATTGGTTCAAGTTCACAAGCCCCTGTCACCCGTCACCTGAACCTTTGGTCGTAATAGTACAGTATACGAAAACCAAAGTTCGAATTTTGCTGTCACAGGTTAGACTCGTTACCAGTCTGCGCTACGGCAAAGGGAAGTGATGAGGTGAATTGCCGTAGGCAGACTGGTACAACTCGGGCCACGCCAAAGGGCTGCGCCCGGAGTTTGAATTTTTGGCGAGAGCCGAGGCTGCCGATCGGGTGGCTGTGTTCAGCCATCAATTCCCCGCCAAAATTAACTTTTTTACAGCTCAGCCTTTGGGCCATAAAATATTATTCTGAAGAGACAGAACTTAAGTTCAAAGGTTCTAAAATACCGATTTTCAAAAAAGTTCTGATAGACCCCCAGATTTGAGCAAAATCCAGCTTCGGGGAAATCTTTTCAAACTCCGGGCACAGCCCTTTGATGAAGTCCGAGTTGCACCAGTCTGCCTATGGCAAACAACCTCACCCTCTCGTTTGCCGTAGTGCAGACTGGTTACGAGTCTAGTCACAGGTCACGGCCAGGGAGAATTGAATGAAATGGTACAGTATGGCCTAAGATTCAGAGCAGAATCCGTCGGAAATCACGAGGAGCAAGCGATCGATGACGATCTCGCATTCCGCCTGGCCATGGATTCCCTATCCCAGGAGGAGGAGCAAGAGTCCGATGAAGTGGAGTCGGAATCGGAGTCGGAGCCGGAGCCCGATGATCGGTGAACAGTGAGATTGACATTCTCCCTCAGCAGAGAAGTTAAATATTTTCTAATTCAAAGAACTTCCTCGAATACTCTTCTTGAGATACGTCGACCGCCCCACTGATGCAAGTAGCCAATCCAACATGTTTATACTCGCTGATTGTCGTTCCGTAAATCAATTGCTTAGCCGCATTCGCGCGGACACAATTCATTTACCGGCTAACATATGAACATATCAGACGTTAGGTTGGGAAAAGCAATCCTCCCCGTCTCCATCCGCGCTCAGCGGAAATTATCCCGGGAATAAGACTGGCAGAAAGACTGTAACGTCACCGTGCTTGAACTCTCACTTGAACCTCGTTCAACCTCCCTCTCCAAGTCAGAAATTTAGCGCGTGCAAGTTTTAAAGGTATATTCGAGGCGATTAGACGTTGTGTCGGAAGAAACAGTCCTCTCAATTCCTATCCGCGCTCGGCGGAAATTGTCTGTGGAATGACACTGGCAGAAAGACTGTAACGGCACCTCGCCTGAACTCTAACGTCGCTCGACCTCCCTCTAAATTAGAAATTCAGTGCGTGAAAGTTTTGGGAGTCGAAGGTAAGCTAAAGTTTCGTGCTCCCAATGATTCCATATCCAACTTGTGTTGACTTAACCGAAGGTTTGTCGTACCGCCGGCATTCGGCCCGATAACACCGCCACGAAGCTTATTTCCCTCCCACCATCATGATGTCAGATTCATACCTCCAGTTTCCCCACCCCATTGTATCCTTCAAATCTTACTGAATGCCCTTTCTAGATCCATCATCCTTTCAGCGAAAACTCCGACAGAACCTACGCCACGACGAGTGGCGTCGGAATGAACGCGGCATCAGTGGGTCCAGAGGGTAAGTAGATAACAATACACTAATTCTATGGATAGCTCACCATTCATTCAGGAATCAGTAGTGCGTGTGTTTTTCAGGGAAACCGTGCTGTAATTCATATCCTCGGGTATCACGCTGTCATCTTCAAAACAGCGCAGCCGGCACGGTGTAGTGCGAGGCTGCGAGCTCTCTATTTCGTGCGGGCGCAATGGGGCGGTTAATTATACCCCAGTTCCGCTGCGAGTTTCGGCACCAGTGGCCGGTTGGCGAGTTGTTCTCGTCTGTTGCCAGCACGGCTAGGCATTTAAACATATTTGACAGTTATTGGTGGCCGCCAACGTGCCCGCTGTCGACGTAACGCCGGCCCCGAATGGGGTTCTCTATCTTTTAATATGGAAGTCTCCGAAGACAAGACGAATTCCATTTATGACACGACCCTTGCCCCGCTGTCCACCCTCACCCTTATGCCCGTCCGCCTATCGATGCGTTCCTCCGACGAACCAGACCCAATTGCTGCTGCCCTCGCCCCACCGTCGCACGAATCACCACAGGCGCGCCAGGAGCGGATCCTCAGAGAGCGTGCAGCGAAGCAAGTGTCGGATGAGATAGATGCCCAGCTAGCCAAGGAGAAGCAGCAGGTGAAACGACTTCCCAAGCCGGTTAAGATCCTCCTCCTTGGTGCGTACCTGCCTACCTCCGGCCTAGGGCTGTTTTCTGACTCGAGAATGGCTACAGGGCAAAGTGAATCTGGTGAGACACCTCGGCTCATGGATCGATTGTGTTATTGACGCGGTGAAGGAAAATCTACAACCCTCAAAAGTACGTATTTGTGTTTCATTTCCACCGTGTCTAAACCTACGCAGATTTTCAATTGATGTGCGAGCCCCAGGTGCGTACGCCGTGCTCACCTCTCGATGTAGCCTTAGCTGGTATTGATAGGCCTTCCGAGCCGAACGCGCCTCGTGGCGCGCCATAATCCACCTCAATATCCTACGCTCATTCCGAATTATCCTCGAAGCCATGGTTCTGGCGTCGAATGCGGTTGACTTGCCGCCGGATTCGGACTCGGACCCCTGCCCTCCCTACCCGCGACCCGACATGGAGCTGCTCGCACTGCGCGCGCGTCTTCTACCGCTGCTGGACATCGAGGACGCCTTAACACGTCGACTGGCAGCCCTCGACGTCGACCATCTCCACACCACACCAGAACCTGCCCGCGGTCCCCTGTTATCTACCATATTTCGCCGGCGCGCCGGGAAGGAGATCGAAGTCAATTCCGCGGTGGCATGGAAGTCCGCGTTCATGCGCGATCCCGGCGGCCGCGAAAGCTTCGATACCCAAAACGCGGTGGACTGGGACGACGCCGAGGATCCCGGACCGCTGCTCCACGCGCGGAGTGAGGATATGCAGAGGCTGTGGGCGCACCCGACCGTGCGTGTGATTCTGGAGCGCCAGGGAATTAGATTGCAGGAGTCGTCGGGGTTGTGAGTCAGAGCACACTCTTTATTTCCGGCGACCCTGACCTTGGCAATGCCGTCAGTTTTTTAGATGAGTTGGAAGTTGTCACTTCGTTGCGATATGTTCCTACGGATGGTGAGCGGCTTCCGCACGAGCCGCCAATGGCCCAAGTCTGACCAGCATGACACAGGTCACATCCTTCGCGCCCGTCTGAAAACTCTGGTGAGCATTTGAACGGCCTACGTGACATCGACAATGCCAAATATTTTTAAAGGGAGTCTCGGAACATCGAATGCGGCTCAGTGACCCCAGTGAGTGCCCTCCCAGGTTTATTATCCTCCTTATAGCTTGGGCAGCTCGCGGCATAACACGCGAATTCTGGTTCTACGACGTCGGAGGGCACAGGTCTATGGTACGTCTGACACGCCACAGTGTGCTCCATCGAGAACTTATCATGCGTTACCTCAGCGGCGTAAGGTTTCTCTATTCCTTCGAATCCCTCGTTTACCAGTTACCAGCCACATGGGTCCCATATTTTGACGACGTAGATGCGGTCATCGTTTTGGCTCCAATATCGGGTTTCGACCAGGTTTTAGAGGAAGACCCTAGTGTTTACCGCCTGGCAGGTCTTCTTCTCCTCAAAATGGAGTGCATACTAATGCTATATGTACCTCAGCCGGATTCATTGGAACTTTGGACATCCGTCGTTTCCAACAAGTTACTCGAAAAAACGGACTTCATTCTCTTCCTCAACAAAATCGACATCCTCCAAGCCAAAATCACTTCAGGCATCCAGTTCGCCGATTATGTCCCTTCGTACGGCCGCAGACCAAACGATCTGGACAGTATTTCCCGATGTAGGCCACAATTTAGCATCTTGGGTTTTGCGCGGCTGATGTTGAAGCGCCACAGACATGCGAAAACAATTCAGTATGTCTTCCTCCACCGTTGCTTCTCCAGCCTGTTTCTGACCAATACAGTGAACATCCTGAAGCAAGCCTCGCCGTCGCCGCGAATATTTTACTGCCACTTGACCAACGTTATCGTGCGTTCAATATCATATCTCACCAGTGCGCATCTCCCTCCTGACAGATGATACGCAGGACATCAAAGCCACGACATACGTGCTTGACGGAAGTACGTGTCTTATATGCACCACCTTATTGAATTCCTCGTGTCTAAACGGTCACCACTAGTCAGGGACGTGCTGATGCGGTTCCATCTCAAGGAGTCGCGTCTCATTGCATGATGTGTCTGCTGCATGTCCGTGCACAGATAGCGCCACCCGCTATGGCATCATTGCGGGACGCCTGTACAATTAAATCTGGAGAAGACAGTCTCCACTGTTGATATTGATGGGCGGGCGACAGATCGAATTCTATTCGCGCTGTCGTTCATTGGCATGTGTTCACGACCTCCGTGCAGGGCCACCAGGCAGAGGGAAATTCCAAAATTGGAGATGAACTCTCGTTGAGCCCATATGGCCATGACGTTGGAACTGATCACGACAGACTTCAGCTGGGAAGGAGATCCCCGAGCGGCTCAGCGATTCACTCGTGCGTGAAGAGCTCCCTACATTACTTTCTGGCTTTATCTTAATGCAACTTGTATCTATTGTCTTTGCTGCTGCGGAGGCCAATCAACTGTTTATGCTGAACGATAACACTTCACTGCCGATGGACGGCCACCTTCCGACGTCATCTCTCCCAACTCAACTAATACTATATGGTCAATCGAGTGGAGATAAGGTCATCATTTCTCGGGCCAGAGCGTCAAAGTCCTGCTCACACATGACTACAAAATACACTCTGTAGCCGTTGGACGGACCCAATATGTAGATAGATTCATATTCGAGATGCCCGAAGCAACGACAAAATTCAACCAGGCCAGATATGTAAAGCTCGACCCGATCTGTGTTCATTGGGAGAGGAGCAACAGGTGGGAGGTAGCTCTTAACTTCTTAAGGTGAGAATAGTTGAGTACATATGTTGAACTCGATAACATTTTGAACGAGGTTTGTTCTTTGGGGCGTCGCCTGCGCGGAAATGACCGAAGCCGTTCAATCTTGAATCATTTCGTACAGGAAACAATCAAACACAACGCTAAAATGCGAGGTGGTGGGCGGACGACAAGTTCGGGTCAAGGGATAGAAGCGAAGGTTATGCAGGCATGATATTCTCTATGCTCAACACTGGTGGTACCACTTCCAAACCATCTCCAGTTCTTCCAAGACCTTGTCACTGACGTCTAACCAAGCAACGTCCTCGTGCAGCGCGTCCGAATCTTTGACCACATCAAATCGATCGCCGGCCCAAACGCTCCAGTTCACGTATGGTATCGGCAAACGGAGGTCGACTGAAGACATATGCGCATGAGCACAATGTCGTGAAATTCAACCTTCATGACACCGTCTTTGTATTTGCCCATCAGATCGTACAGCGCCACTTCGCGAACATATTGTTTGCGGGAGAGATTACGCAGGACCTTCCATGTAGCGCTAGTGGCCGGCCACGACGAAATGCCGCAGAGATCCTGGAGGGGCGATGAAGTGTTGTCGAATGGTGGGATACGGTCGTACAGGCCACTATTGGTCCAGAAACTGGACAAACGAAATCGCGTGTGGGAGATTTCGTCGAATGGGTACGAATATAAGGTGCCGTCGAAGTCCTCGCCGCCTTCGATCTTGACGAGGTATTTTTGATACAGTCGCCGGTCCAGGAATACTGGGCTGCTGCGGCAGCGATTAGCCGATAGATGTTGCGTCGCCCGGCCTCCCACAGCACCTGGCATGTCGCACCCAAGCACACGGCGTCGATGAAGAGATTGAGATGGGAATATATTTCCTGGATAATTTTGGTGGGTGATTGACCAGCGTCAATGTCTGCACGGACCGTCAGAGAAAATACGATGGCATGCCAAATCATGATCTATTTGGCGACTCACTGGTGAGGAGCGGTTTTGGCGAGAGCGAGCCCAGCTTGCCATCCTTGGCACCAATATTTGCCAGATTCATACGCAAGAATCATCGCGTCCAGCTCAGGGAGCTTGAAACCACCATACAAGCCTTACCGCAGGCCCGGGCCGGTACAACGGCTAAATAGGAACTCCACAAGTTTTCCGCAGTTGTTATAGGTTACACCCGTGTCGAGATTGATGACTTTGTACAATCCTCCCATTTCTGGCAGACCGAGTGGAAAGGAAGGGGAGAAAGGGGTGTTGACCATTATTGTGCCATTAATGATCGATGATTCCATACTTGATTGCCGGCAGTGTTGCGGTTAAGGGTTAAGGGTTAATTAAGGGTAGGCCTTAACGTTAACCCTCAATTACTGGCCCAAAACATGTTAAGGGTACAATAAGGGCATACTAAGGGAGAATGATGGCCCATCACTCAGGCCAGAAAGTTATTGTGCAACACTACTCGGGCGTTCTAAGTGGGAAAAACATGTACTTGATGTCAGTTTTAACTCAATCTTCCCCGTTCATTTCAATGATGGGGACATCCATTGCAGATAGGTCAATAATGGTAGCTTTGACTAGGAAAAGTCATTTTCCCGGGGAGAACTTTCGGTCTGGGACGAGAAGTCAATCGTAGTGTGCACACATGTAAAATCCGGGACCATTTTCAACTCTGTGTTTTCGGTAGATTTTCCCATTTAGGAAATTATAAGGGGCACCCTTATTAAGGCACTTAAGGGTCTGAAGGGCTTAACGAAAATTTTTACCCTTAGTAAGGCCTTAATCCGCAACACTGAAATTTGCCGGGTCCGGCGCCATAGACGGGTTGCTTATTCTGTTAAACTTTGTATGGAGCTCTGCTAGCTGACATTTCCCCCAATAATAATGCACGATTTATCGTTCTGCTGGAGAACGAAGTTCAAACCATTTGGCATAGGTGACAGCGACATTCGGCCTGAAATAGGGGTGACCGTCCATGAATGGAAGTTTTCGGTGATTACCGATCAAATAAACCTTTACAGCAAGTGAACCTTCATGAGCCTTTAGTACAGTACAGGCCTCAAAACCATCGAATTTGGGCGGAAATGGACACCTGGTTCTCTGAAGACTCCGCGTCACAGCCTGTGAACGCTTGGTAGACACAGTACAGTATACTCGGCTTTGATGGAGCGGAAACCAACACGAAGCGCACATGCCATTGATGGAAAACTATTCAGGTTGGCAGAAAAACGGGAGTTAAAACCGAGTCTTAAAAACAAGTTTTAAGGCTCGGAATCTTCAATCCTCATGTTTGATAAGCAAAATGGTCCATAGAACAAGTCATGATCCCACCGGAGGAGGACACAGTTTGTAAACTCTAAGGACCCCAGCTCATCACCCTGTGGGACTCTGAGCTGACGAAGGAGTGGGGATAAGCAGTCATGGGCAGGACAGAACGGAAAGTGTACCTGTGTTCGTCGTCATCCTCGTCGCGCCATCCACTCCCCCCGCCGACGACCATGAGTGCACTCGATGGCTTGGTATGGGCATGACAGGAACGGGAGTAGCGGCAAACAGGGTTTGCGGCCCACTGTTTTGCCCGTATGAGACCTCGGACTCTACGCTTGGTCCGTCAGTGGGCATCGGCGGGGGACCAGTTCCTCCCCTTGAAGTCTCTACCTTGTAGGGGTCGTATGCGTTAGTCTGGTATCCCAGCTGTGACGAAAATGAGGCTAATAAAGAACCACTGGGTGAAAGAGTTCCTGCTAGCGACAATGCTGTGGACAGCTCTAGTCGTACCTCAGTGATGTATCTCACATAGGCGCGGTTTACAATCGTAACATCGTAACATCGTACTTTGGGTCGAAACTCCTCCAGTGATCGGAACCGGCGCTGCAGGTCCAGCAATGCTTACCATGCCTTCGTGTGCACCAAACACGGTCGTAGGAAGCGCAGTGTTACTCGGTTGTCTCCGCATCCAGCTGTACCATAAGCGAAGCCCGATGAGTAGAAGCGCAGTTGCCCCTCCGGCAGTACCGCCTCCGATGGCAGCGATGTGGGAGCTTCCCGAACCCGTACTGGACGGCCTGAAAGTAGGGTCGGTACTTACGGATGGAGAGAGAGAGACAGAACAAACGGACGTACAACGTGGTATCTGTGGGTTGAACAGTGTTGGGAGTGCTGAGTTGACATTGGCTTTTGGGGCTCTAAAGGAGAGGGAGGAGCTCACGGATTCGCCCCTGTGGGAGTGGTCCTACACGAGAAACAGTGTCGGTACAGAGACACAAATGGATGAAAGAACGACCTACTCCACAAGGCAGTTGCTGTTCGCTAGACATGGTAAGCCACCTGTGTGGACAAAATTGGTACTCACAAGACGCAGCGACGGTGAACGTGTCGCTAATGCCCGGGCTATCGAAGAGGTCCCCCACTCCAAGGCAACGTTTAATCCTGTAATCGGGTCAGCCCTCAGCCATGAAACAAGCGGCTGGAACGAGAATGACACGCACCGGCGGGGAAGTTTACCTGCCAGCTGTAGTTAAAGGTCGATACCCCTGTTGCAATTGTCTCTGACCCGCCGAGGTCAGTGCCAGCTCTGAAGCTTTGGTGAGGATGCGCGATACACAAGGCACGAGGGGCGATCGTACGTCTGAAAAATTAAAGGGGTTATTAGAGAGGGTTACAGTCCACGTACTATGAGGAAGGGAGCTATTAAGGGTAAACACGAATTGAAGGAGCTGATAAATAGGGCTCACGGGTTCCGCCAGTCCATGTGATGTTGAGGATGTCGCATTGGGCTGCCAAGGACGTGTTGAATAATGTCCGAGTCCGCAAGAGAGCGTGTACCTGTAACCAGGTTGCTACTGAAAGCCAAAGAAGGAAACATAAGTGAGTAGGAACACTACTTGATACCGTGAGAACATACAAAGAAGAAATCTGGATTCCTTCTGTGCTTAGAGTTTGCCCTGCCATTGCCAGAAGCCACAAGATGAGCAGACCGAGCCTCACGGAACCCATCTTCGCTGCGAGTCGGTGTCGTGGAAGACACAGGCAAGGAGAAGGCGGAGAACTATTGGGGGCTCAAGTCAGCTTCGGCCGCCGGGATCACGATTCGGACCGACCTTCACAGCTTCAATTGCCATTTTGTGCGTGCCGAGCTCCCGTCGGAAAGTCTCCGCGACGACAGAAGGTTTTGCCTGTCAAGTAAAGTCAAACGTGGGTGGATAAAATCTAGCAATAACTTTGTTGCGCGATAGAGGAAGATCTGCTGACCAGGGCGACAGAACTGAATGGATGGCGTCTGTTGATGAAAACAAATCCAAAGACTCCGGATTGGCACCTTCGCCCGCGCAATTGAGACAATAGGGAGAGCTCAAACTACTTTTCATTGACCCACAAAGGATCTTGTGGGAATAGGCAGATCCGTGAGTAGTTTCTGGTGATTAGCATCCCTACTGTCGCCGAAGCACTGCGACAGAAGTGGATCGTAACCATGCGCGACGCCACAGAATAGTAGATCCTGGATACTTTGAACACCCTTGAGCAAACAATTCCGCATAGGAAAAAGCTGAAACCGATGGGCCCGTTCTCACAACAGGGAACCGGCATTCTAAAAAAGTGAACAAGGCCAAGTATTCGGAACCAGTGCCGGTGTGTGTATCCCAACACCCCACCGTGTTTTGCTCAGGGGAAGAGCGCAAAATTGGCTCAAACCCAGATCATTGAGCGAGCTATTCGAGTCACCGCCGAGTCCTGAGTTCTGACTGATTTAGATGAATTCCGCCGCCGAGGAGTGAGGAAAAGAAATGCTAGACAATGCTATGACGGGACCCCGAGTCGAAGGGGCGAAGTTCGAACTGGATGAAACCGTGGTTCCTGAGAATACTCTCAAAGCGCTACCCCGCCTTTCGCTTTCTGTTCAATAATCCTCTCATAAGCGCTGAATATTGCGAGACTGAGGGCGAATCGCTGCATGTGCACGCACCCTTAGAATCGCCAAAAGCCGGATATGTTATCGGATTGGACCCGTGGAACTAATTGACAGCGTATTTGCAGGAGGATGGCCAGCCCACAGCGAAAAAGAGATGCCCTTGGGGTGAGCCAAACCTAATTGATGACACGATTATAAATGTTGAAGGTCTGGAGTGCTACCCCCCCAGTACCGCTGGTTACAATATTAATGTCGCAACTTGAATGGGTATACCACCGTTTAGCCTGCGCCTCGAGAATATTGTGAAGACTCGTTGCTAATAAACCAGGACGTCTACGCAGCAAGTGGCTCAGACCGCCCCTGACGCGCATCCCGATGCCAAATCCTATACCCCGCCGCTTCAGCGCAGTCAGTGAACCTTTGCACCGAATATCGACCAATAAACACACTCACGGTCGCTCAGTTTCCCCGCCCTTTTGGCCGCGATAAGTCGCTCCGCCAGAACCCAATAGTCGACCCCCGTGTACTGTCCGCGCAGCCAATCCTGCTCGGGGGTGACACAGTCTATCAGGACCGCGCGAATATCTTGTCCCGTGGCCAGCGGACCGTCGTCGGAGCTGCCGCGCGCGGGGTGCACGCGGAATACAATACATTGTAGTCGTACGTCGGCGCGCAGATGAGCGTGGAAGGTTTCATTGATGGAAATACCGTAAAATGCGAGGTGCGTGAGGTGGGGGATGCGCGCGAGGCCGGCGAAGAGATCGTCCCTCCAGGCGTTGGCGTAGTCTTGTATCTCGAGGTGGATGATATGCTGGAATAGGCCCCACGCGAGGCTCTTATCCGTACTTGGGGCGCGGAAGAACGGGCGAGCATCCAGCGTGAGGCGGCGGAGGCTGGGAAAGAGCCCGGGCGTGTACATTTCTGGGGTGAGTAAACAACCGAACAGGACCAGAGTGGTTATGTGCCGGCACAGAGTGAGAATCCTCCCCAGATCGAGAGTCGGGACCCGTATGAAGAGATGTCGCACGTGTTCTTGGTTGGCCGCAGTTTGTGCAAGGAGAATTTGGGGCGTGAAGCTGGGAAATCCATAGATGCAATGCATGCAGTTGTCGTCCTCGAGATAAACGACTTCATACAGGAGATGCGGTCGTCGGTGAGCAGCGGAAAATAGCGGGAATGGTGACTCTGGACGAACCATTCTTTCACCCGCTGCGCAACCAACATGAACGACAGGACATCTATTGGACATTCAAGGGTAGGCTCGTCCCCATCCGGTTACTGAGCAAATATCTACAAAGCCATCACTCGCTTGAGCTCGGAAGGTTGTGTCAGTAACCGGCTGGGCCCACCCGTTGCTGATTTGGGTGATGGATTTTCTCCTGCCATTTAAGAGCTCCGGACTTAGAAAAAGTCATTCAAAACCCTCCAAAAAGTGCTCAAACTTCCTAGGTGAGAGATGGATAACTTTTAATTCTCTATTCAATCATCAATGGTGAAAAAAAAGTCTTTTGGGTTTTTTCGGCCAAATCAATGTGTAGAATATGAAAATTAACACATGAGAGGTAAAAGAAAGTGTCTAATGTCCATTGGGAGACATATTTTGGTCAGAACTCGACGGGAACGCGCCCGACGATGGTTCAGACGGTCGCGGCGGCGCTGGTGATGTTGTCACGTTGTGTGACATCAGCATGCTGAAGCCCATGATATTTATTCGAATTTACCGCCATTTTTTTTTTTTTCACCAGTCGATAGAGAATGAAAAGTTATCCATTTCTCACCTAGGAAGTTCTGACACTTTTTTGGAGGGTTTTGAGCGTTTTTTTCTAAGTCCGGAGGTCTTGAATGGCGGGCGAAAATCCATCACCCAAATCAGCAACGGGCGGGCCCAGTCCAGTGGTGGCCGGGTCACTGACTGGTCGCTGACTAGTCGAAAAGCCGGTGTGGTCAGGTCACTCAGGTCAGTGAAGCGACCTGACTTGATGACCTAGCTCGCAGCAGCGACGTTGCCACGCAACGTTGCCGCAGACGTGGGAGCATCGCTCGCTTAGCCTCGGCTAGACCCCGCGAAGGCGGTGCGAAGGCCAGGCCAGTCGCACGACCCGGTGGCTAGTCACTAGTCACCGACTTGCCAAACTGACTAGTCAGCTCGGGTCGGTGACCGGCCAACACTGGCCCAGTCGGTTAGCAGGCCTACCAGTTACCATCAGCCCATCATTATTTGGTAGATATTTGGTTTCTGTCCGAATGTGGTCTCAGATTGTGAGCCTGCGACACCGACTGGTTCACGAGTCTAATTCAAGGGCATGCTCGAAGATAGCGCGTTCCAGTTCAGGTGGAACGCGCGTTTCAGTCACGGTGTGCATGTGGCGGGAGACAAGGATCACAAGGGGCCGAAACAATCACAAGTGCAGTCTTTAGCACCGCCACCGCCACGCTTTCTCTCCTGCTGCAGTGAGCATCCAGCTCAACTTTCAAACTGTCCTGACTCCTCGGCGCGTTCGAAAGACTCGGATTCTCAAATCTGGGCGTTATATTTTCTTCGCTGGAGACAAAAATCATGCCCACTAGCACTGGCATCCACACGTCTGGAAAGCTTCCTGCATCGCGCCCGAGATTTCTGTATGCTGCATCTGATATAACCCAACCGCGGCAACACTACAGTCTACATACTACCGTAGTATGTCCGAGAAATTATGCTTGAACTTTACTAAGTCGGATTGTCGTCGGGAGGATGACGTGGCCCCCGACACCTTATACTCCCAATCCGCCGCCAGCCCTCTATATAAGGTGGCATTTGCTTCTATTGCCCCATATATCGATGCAACACTGTCTTGAGAATCAAAACCGATAGCCGTTCGTCACCAACCATCGTCCGTGGCATGCAGCTGACCTGCTCAGGATCACGCAGTCGGAGATTGTCCGGATCCACTGGAACATCACCATAAAGACTGGACACCGATGTCGCTCAATCTCGCCCACTTTGCAAAATGTTCGCGTCTCTTGTGATTCTTGCGACGACCGCGTCTATTGCTTTGGCGCAGACCGGCTCCCCGCTTTGGGGTCAGTGTGGTGGTGTAAGTGACTTTTCGTTGTCATAAAGGCTTCTTCCTAACATGCATTCTCCAAGATTGGGTGGACGTATGCTTGGATATCTCTACTGACCTGAGCCGGAGCTCATCTTTAACGTTTTTAGCGGCGCGTTGACTTGTGCGCAGGGGGCCTGTACTGTGTCAAACGGTAAGATTTGCGGTTGACTACAGCAATAACAACTATTCACGTAGATTACAGCTTACTACTCGCAGTGTCTCCCTGCGACTACCACTGCATCGCCCACAACGACGGTCACCAGTACCCACATCACGACCACCACCACAAGCTCTGTCGGCTCCAGTCCGTCGAATCTCCCTGCAAGCTTCAAGTGGAGTTCCAGTGCCGCGCTCTTCGGTCCCCACGATGACTCAATGGACCTTGCCGCCTTGAAAGATCCCTCGATAGTATTCTACAACGGCGCATACCATGTATTCTGCAGCACAGCAAAAGAGTCAGGTTACAGCCTCGTTTACCTCACCTTCACTGACTTCAACGCGGCCAATTCCTCCACATACTACTACCTCGACCAGACTCCCATCGGAAACGGCTACGCCGCTGCCCCCCAAGTATTCTTCTTTGCTCCCCAGAACACATGGTACCTCATTTATCAGAACGGCGTAAGCGGTGCACTGTCTCTTTTGTGTGATACCTCATTATCTCAATAGAATTCCGCCTACTCGACTAATCCCGACATCACCAACCCTGCTGGCTGGACGACCGGCACGAACTTCTACACCTCTGAGCCCAGTATTGTCGCGGAAAACATCGGCGCGGGGTTTTGGGTAGACATGTGGGTCATTTGCGACACCGCCAACTGCCATCTTTTCTCCGAAGATGACAACGGCCACGTCTACCGCTCCGACACCTCCCTCGCCAACTTCCCCAACGGAATGAGCCAGCCCGTGATCGCCCTCTCCGACCCGAATCCGGACAACTTGTTCGAGGCGTCCAACGTGTACAAGGTCGGAAACCTGTTCCTCCTCATTGTCGAATGTATCGGCACCGACGGGCGCAGAGTAAGTTCTACGTCTGCGGCGCGGGATCTAATGGACTTATTCGTGTTTATAGTACTTCCGTTCGTGGACGTCGACCAGTTTAACGGGCACATGGTCTACCTATGCGGCGACGATGACGAACCCCTTTGCGGGAGCCACGAACGTCGCGTTCACCGGCACGCCCTGGACCGACGATATCAGCCACGGCGAGATGATACGCACCAACGTTGACCAGACCATGACGATCAGCCCCTGCAATATGCGGTACCTTTACCAGGGTATTTCGCCCAGCGCGACCGGCGATTACAACGCACTTCCCTGGCGCATCGGTCTCCTGACAGCCACCAACTCCCCGTGCTGAGCTAGGCACCAAAGAGCGATGGACGTTATATTATGCATTCTTATATGACGTTCACTTTGTACATAAATTATTTCGCGTAACTTTTTTTCGCGCGCGCAACTTTCTCGTTTTTCGCGCGCCTTTTACGATGCCGTCAAGATGCTGTTCTGCAGCCGATATGCCAGTGACGGCGAATCATGCACCTCACGGGAGCCCGAGGCCGTTCCTGTGGACGAAACCAACGCCACGCCTTTTCATGTACTATTTCGCATCGAAATATTTATCGCAGAATGATATGCTTGTTGGGTAGACCCTAAGCCTCAGGTACTATATTCGTGCGGAACAACGTGGGTGGGTTAGATGCCGTACATGTGTGAGAATCGCCATTTATCCAGTTCTCGCTTTTTAAAACTTCAGGCGGTTCCTCGGTACTTCAGGCACTCGTTTTCTGATCTGCTGACCCTAAGCGGGCTCAACGATGTCTCAAACTCACTCTGTGAATTTCCTTGAGACTCAGCGCGCCGTTCTCGTACCCGAAACAGTAGAATAACTCCACACACACCTGTAAAGCACACAAAATGTAGCAGATGCGGCGGGGTAGCGCACGGAGCGCACCACGACTTTATATGAACTCCCCAGTGTAACAATATTCGCTTGGCTCCCCGTTCGACTCGGGACTCCGCTGTACGGTTTCAGCGAAGTCCTTTTGAAATTCGGACTGTTGTCGTGGAAATAGAACAAACGAAGGTCGCCTTTGTGAGGAAATCAGGTGAAACATCCAACAAAACCACGTCAGGCATCCATATTACCCCAAATAATGAATCACTGGAAAAAGACCACGCAAACCCCAACAGCCTTCCTGCAAAGCGATTCGTCAGCAGCGCCTCGATCATTATGTAGCGAACCACTCACACATTGCCCTCCGACGCCGCAGGATGCAGTTGCAGCAGCACGTCCCTCAGCTCCGCATCCGCCCCGCCCATCGCATTATGCGCAACATGCGCCGTCGGCGTCGGCTCCACATTAACGAACCGCTTCGGCACGTTCCACCGCCTCCACATCACCGTCTTGTCTTCCCCTTCCGCCAAATTCATATCCACCGGCAGCTCGCGCGGCTCGATAATCTCGGGGGGGTTCGGCTCAGGTGCAGATGGTGGAACGTCAGACAGGTGCGTCGTGCGGTGTTTGTGGAACCACGCGCCCACCAACCCCACCACCTCCGTGTCCGTCAGGCAGTCCTGCACCCAGTGCGACGTCATTACCAGAAAGTCGCCGGGGAGCACTTTGATTGTGCTGAGCTCCGGGTCGGCGGAGACGTACGGGGGTGTTTTGATGCGCGGGTCGGGGGGGGCGCCGAGGTAATCTTTGTACAGCTTCTCTTGGAGGTCCCCATGCCACTTGGCGGTCCCGTCCCCCAGCGCGCGCGTGTACGGTCTGCCCAGGAGCCGGCCGTCGTCCTGGAACAGGTCCTCGCCCGGGTGGAGCGCCTCGATCCGCGCGCGCTCGGCGGGGTTGGTCAGGGTGTGGTCTGCGGAGAGGACGTGCACGTCGTATTTGACGACCCCGTCGGCGTCAGGAGGGCGCGGACGACCGAGCAGCGCGCGCATGTTGCCCAGGCTCGTGACGTGCAGCAGCCGCACGTCGTCCTCGTATAGCGCAGACAGCATGCAGCTCGACGTCGTGGCAACCAGCCCATCCCCCGCGTGGCGCTTGGACGCCGTGCTGAAGGTGCGGCCGAGAAAGTACTTGAGCATGGACTCGTCCTGGTACTTGACGGCGGTCTTGATCACAGAGTGGATGGCATCTGGGGACAGGTTCGGTTCCTGCATGTGCTCTACGGGGTGTGCGGTGCTGTGGTCGACCCGATACCAGCTGAAGAGGCTCTCGAGGTTGTACCAGATGTTTTCGGCAACGACATCGCCGATGTTGGCGCGCGTCGCGTAGTCACCCTCGAAGAAATTGATCAGTGTGCGGGGACCGCCGGAAACGGTGCGGAAGCGGGTGTCTGTTTGCGCAGCAGCGGGTTGAGGACGGGTTTGAGTTTGGGTTAGGGAGGAAAGCTTACCGAAGCGCGCATACCAGTATATGCGCATTATTCCCGGCGGCGGCTCGCCGAGGTAGCGGATCGGCATTTGCCACAAGGATTTATCGTCCATGAATCCTGCACGGAGAGGTGATTGCGGGGAAGCGGCGGTGTTGTCTGAGTCCTCGGCGTCGGCATGGACAGTATTATTAAGAGTGGCAAGAAATATGGTTGCAGAGATTCCGAGCGCGATTCGCGAGGATTTCCGGAGCCGCGGACGTGGAAGGGGAAGTTCCGAGCATGAGTTTCGTCTCCACCAAATAAAATAACGCCCAGACTTGAGAACCATGCGAACGCGCCGAGGGTGAGCTGCACCAGCAAGACAATACAAGGATTCAACTCTGTTTTCCGGTACAGGAAATCAACTCTGCCCAAAAGTAGTCAGTTCCCGACGTACTCACTCCTACTTGTGGGCGCCTGTGTGGGCGTTCGAGTGAAAGCGTGGCGGTGGCAGTGCTCGAGACTGCACTTGTTTGTGATTTGATTGTTTCGGACGACGGGCGCTTGTGATCCTTGTCTCTCACCACGTTCCATCTGAACTGGAATGCGCTATTTAGGGCGCTGTTTATGATTCCCGAGGAATAAAAAACCGGTCCATAAACTTGGGCTTATAAACAGGGTGTTTATAAACCCACCGCCAAAAAATGCTCTCCCCCTACGGGAGGCGATCTTTCGGCTGCACTCAGCTTAGTTTGACCTGAAACCATCCATTACCCATTTATGTCTGTCAGGGGGTACTAACACTGTTGAGGAGATGGTTTGACTTGGAATTTCAACCAGATGTTGTTGGATGTGGCGAGAGTTGGCCAGAAAAGTAGCTGCCCTGGGTGAAAGGAGGAAGAACTCTTATGTTCTTTAACCTCGACAACTCACAAAAATCATGTTAAAACTTCTCCAGATCAGGCTGGAGCCTGGGGGGCGGAATTGATGGGACCGATGGGAATTAAAAATCGGCCATTCAGCTCGAGGAATATAAAACCCGGTTTATAAACCTGTTCTATCAAAATATTCAACACGAGTCCCGTCGCTCGTGCTGCTTTCGTAGCGGGTGAAGGAATCGTTCGTTCGATAATCCGCATTTCCCTGCATTTCGAGGATGACAACTACATGCATGGCGTGTATGGATTTCCCGGCGTTACGCCCCAAATTCTCCTTACGCGGACGCCCGCCAACCAACAATAATAAGATATTTCAATATAATGTTCATACAGGGCCCTCGATATGGGGACGATTCTCACCCTGTGCCGGCAAATAACCACTCTGGTCCTGTTCGGTTCTTTACCCACCCCAGAAATGTGCACGCCCGGGCTTTTTGCCATTTCTCCTGTACGAAATGGACCAACAGCAAAGAGCTTCGGCTCAACCAGTGGCATAACTTGGTTAATAAGCTTCCCGCTCGACTCGGGGCTCTTTTTTTTCACTGTGACCTAACTTTCCATAGGCCCATTGTGAACCTTTTGATCAGAACGGCAATATCTTTCTTTTCCATCTTTTTTCGCAGCTCGTCACGGCCCGTTGTCATCATTTGGTCACAAGACCATTTGCCACTTACAACTTGCGAGGTACGAGCAAATCGTTGTAGTGTCTATCTACAAGAGAGAATATTGGCCACTTCAAGTTTGATCTTGACCACGACCACAACTCGGACCGTTGTCAACACAAAATGCACAGGAGCCTCCAAATCCTCGAAATTGTAGGGAGCATCTGCTCACACTTGGGCCTTAGGTCTCTTGACTATCACCCCCTTGAAAAGGGTGACACACAAACCCTAGCTGCTCTTGCTGCAGCATGCAAACTCTTTCAAGATCCCGCGCTGGACGTCCTGTGGTACTGCCAGGAAAGTCTGTTGCAGATTTTGCAATGTACTGTATCATTTCGACCAAGTATTCATAGGGTGTCACGCGTCACCTCAAGTGTTCATTTTTTCGAGTGTTCATTTCTCGGCAATCACGGAAAATTTCCATATACGGACGTCCGGCAGATGCCGGACCGCAATTTTTCGTGTTTTTTAGCCCAAAAATGAGAGTGTCACCGTCACTGAGGGTAAAAGTGTTCAGTTCAGAGGGCCGTGTCACGCGTCACTTGAACACTCGGTCGAAATGATACAGTATGCCCCCGGATCTGTGGATTGAAGGTCCGCCGCGTAGGACGGAATTCCAGACTCTCGTGAGTGCGTCATTTGGAGGGAAACCGACGCTACTGAGGCCCAATCGTCCCTAGGCTCTACGCCGAGCTATAATGCCGACCGACTGGGAACGGCCTATGATGTACCTGCATTGAGTAAGGTCCTTCCTGTGCGCCGACGAGCTTGAGTTGTACAATCCTCTCTGGCTATCGTTTCCCGGGGAAACATTGTGTCTAAACCTCCGGTCGCTCTCGTGGTGTTCCTCATTGGAAAGTTTTCCCTACATCCGTTGGTTTCTTTCTCCCCGTTGATAAGCCGTGTATTGGAACACGCAGAAATCGCGTCGTTTTACCAATTTAATGCACGCACATAGCCTAAACAAGGACTAACGTGTCATCCTGCACGGTTAGTTAAAGGACTTACTGTGGTAATCACAGTTCGTGCGCGACCCGCTTAAGCAGAATATTCACATACTGCTTAAGGAGTTTGACGTCGAGCATGACTTAGGCATGGCTGGATAATGGTTCAGAAGCCACCACAGGGTCTAATTGATCAAGGGATTAGTACATATCCACTCTGTCTAATATTGGGCTAAAGGGAGAACCTACCTTAAGCCGACTTCTCGAAATGTTGTGTTTTGCTTGTTCACTTTAACGCGACGCGCCTGGTCACCTGATCTGCCGCAGTGCTTAACTCAATGGCGGTTAAGCACTGTGCCGGATGTCCGACTTGGCCGGCCTGCCAAGGAACCGATCAGTAACTTCCTAAAACAGGGTTGCTATTGATGATGTGAACTACATGTTCAGAACCACAAACATATTGGTGTCTACAGAGAGCTATTTAATGGCTGAGTTCAACCAAGGGATCCTTGCTAAAGGGATAAACGGTCACCTCGAGTGCGAGGTGGTACAAAACGACTTACTAAGTGATCGATCGACTTAGGCACCAAGTGAAACCTTGGTCCGCTTTTAAATGCAACAAAGGAGTCGGATAGCTTTCCGACTGAATAGAATGACTGTAATGGACCGACTAAATCTCGGATAATAACCGCCGCATGATAATAGCGTGTATGTAACTAGTATGTAGGAAATGTATATAAGGGAGGCATAGTTTAGTAGGACAGCACGAAATCTCCCCCAAGAGAGCCGGCAGCTACCAGCGCCCGCGCACCAAGGGAGACTAGGGCTTGTTCGCTAAGACTACCTCCACGGAGTAGCTCGAATATAACAAGTTGACTGGCATTGATTTGCGAAATCCTTAAAACCAAAACGGACCGAGTTACGGACTTGTGGTTACCAGACAGAGTGATACTATACAACGGGTTCCAGACAAAGTGATACTATAACGCTGGGGTTAAACGGAGAGAGAACACAAGATTTATTGTGCACGAAGTGGGACTTTGTCCGAATTGGTTACTTAAAAGAGAATCGCAATCGAAGCTGAGAAGCTGTAATATCTACAAGTCAACTCAGGCGTTCAGGACTTTGGTTCTGCACTTGACGAGGCGAACAAACGGTGTTTTCACGCTTAACCAGCGCAATTCATAAAAAGACTACTTAAGCCATCTCGGTACTTGGTCCTCGTCCTTGGAAGTACATTCGTGTAATCTTGGACAAGCATCTTTACTCGTCGGCGATAGACCTTGAAAGGGGTGTTTTGGTGTTAGTTTTGGTTAGTAGTTGTTAGTTGTGAAGGCCTTATCCACGGATTTGGTTTAAGCAGCAAAGCATCTTGCTTGTCAAGTTTTAGCATTAGTTTAGCATTCTGGTCTGTTCCCCGAGCACCCGTTTCACCGTATCGAGCGCCTCACGATCCGAATGGACGTGACATCCTCGACTCTCGGTCTCCTCACCGCGCTCGGAGTGAGATATCCAGACTTGCGCCGCTTTTCCATCTCTATCAACACGTATGACTGGCAGGAGGGATTCCTCCAGTGCCTCTCCTCCCTGGTGTGCAAATTGACACGCGCGGAGCACCTGGCTTTGCATGGCCTCGACCACGCTATGCTCGAGCACATCGGCCGGCTCCATACCTTGAAAAGCCTCATCGTCAGGCGACCCGAACCACTCACCTCCGACGGTTCCTCTGCCGCGCAAAGCAACGACCCATTGTTTCCGTCGCTGGAATATCTCCACCTTGATGAAGCAGACGCCGCATTCACTATTGCGCTCGTTCAACGCATGGCACGAGCACCAATAACCTCCATCACCACCCTCATCTCGGCCTACCCCGAATCGACGTACCTCGTGGATCTTTGCGCCGAGTAACGACGAGAACGGTGGGACTCGGCGTTAGTGGGACTCGGCTAAAGCTCGCTTAGCCTCGCTTAACGTCGGCTAACGATCTGTCAGTGGGACTCGTCGTCCGGTAAACACGGAGAGTGGAACTCACGCGTCGCGGCCATCACTGAATCAATATGGCGATGGCACTCCGAATAAGCAGTAAAAAACGAATTAAACCTGTTAAAAATCCGGGAGAGCTCCACGCAGTGGGCCCCGCGGCGAGCGACAGCACCACGCAGTGGGCCTCCGCGGTGAGCGGCAGCCCCGCGCAGCGGTCGGGGTCTGGGGTGGAAAACCCCAGCCGTCCGGGCCGGCGCCCGTAAACAATGAAAAAAGGCTAAAGAAAACAGCAAAACAACCTCAATGAAATTCTTGACATGCCGTCAGGCCAAAGGAGGGGGGTCTGGGGGGAACACCGTTCCCCTCAGTGTGCAACATAGCAAGCATGCCTTAAAAACCTGCCAGCGGAGCCAGGGTGCCGATATTGATCCTTTTGATGCCGACTGATGGAATTCAGATCAACAGTGGGACTCGCGTAATTGTGCGAGTCCCACTCCCACTCTTCTCGTATATACTCCTTTGCGCCAGCGTCGGAGCTCATTTCTCGCACCACTCGGAGCTCCCTCACCTACATCGATATCAGTTGTCAATGGACCAATCTGCCAGCCCATGATCCTCTCCTCAATCACAGGTATATCGTCACCGGGTCCTAGTCTGTAGTTAACCGCGCCACTGATGCAAGGTCGCCAGATTATTACCAATCTTTTGGTGGGTAATTACAAATCACTTTCCCCCTCCCTGCCTATTGCTCCCTATATCCTCCAGTAGTTGAAACCCAACCAAATCGGTACACTCTACTACCATATGAAGGGATCTGCCCCTTCAGAATATTTTTATTCTATGCCTTTGAGCTTGAACTAATATTTCGGTGTTTGGCGCATGCCGGGCATCAACTTTCGGCATCTTCGTTCTTGAACCTTGGCAACTAAATTGCGCTGCAGAAAACATGGGGGTAGATGTACTGAGTGTCAGGGAGACCGTAAATCGACAAGAAACGCGTTGAAGGACGCACCTCAACATCTAAGAAATTTTGTGATTGGTAATAATCTGGCGAGCGATCAAAGGATCACTCTAATCAACAGACTACAAATTGCGAGGTACGAGCAAAAATTGTAGCGTCTGTCTACGAGAGACTAACCGGGTCCATCCCATCAGCCTTTTCACAGATTTCTTGGCACTGGAATGCCCTTGAATGTGCTTTTCCGCTTGAACCCAATATTTTTGGCAAAAAATGTTGCTCCAATTTGCGTCAAAACAATGGTGCACTCCACAGAAAAAAACTTTTTTTTTACTTGTGGGGGATTCAAACCTAGCTTGATTGCTTGTAGCTTGCGCACTTGATGGCCCAATTCAAGCAAGATCAAGCACATTCAAGCGAGCTCAAGAAATCTGTAGGGCCTGTGTCATCTCTTCCTGTTCAGTCACCTCACAACCGTGTGTCTCGAGCCAGCCATGGGCTTTGACATCGACGATGCAGCGGTAATTGACATGGCGCGCGGGTGGCCCCAAATTGAGGACATCGAGGTCATGACGCCGACGTACCACGGGCAGGGTCCCGTCCCGCGCGTCACCCTCGCCGCCCTCCTCGCATTCGCGCAATACTGTCCCCGTCTCGCCAAGCTGCGCATCGTGCTCGACGCGTCCGTCGTTTCCGTTCCCAGGGCGTATGTATGCACTCCACAGAGCACCCTCGTATGGTTGGATGTGGGCTATTCGAGGGTATTGGCTGCCCCTCCGGTCGCACACTTTCTGTCTGTGTTGTTTCCCCAGCTCAGTGACTTACCCACTGATCACAATGGCGAGCGGTATCCGGGGGCGGATGGCATGCACCTCGAATACTCGCAGGCGTTTCATCCTATCTGGAAAGAGGTCGAGACGTTGCTTTGCGGGGGTGAGGCGAGTATCAAGGAGCTTTAGGTGAGAGAAATCTTCGGACAAACAGGAGATGGTGCCTACAAAAGTAACTTGTACAAACTAACTTACCCAGCCATAAGTTAACTTGACCTAGCTTATGGCTGGGTAAGTTAGTTTGGCAAGTAAAGTAAAGTTAAAGTACATGTTAAGTACAGTTAAGTACATCTAAGTACAGCTAAGTTAAATCAAGTACAACCTAAGGGACGTCGTGTTAACCCACAACCTGACCCCTGCTCGAGGCCGGGCCGGCTAGTTGACCCCCATACATACCATCCGTTCATGCCAGTCGCGCCAAGCCCGTGCTGGGCGTTTCCATGGGTTTGGTCACGCTTCCTACAATGCGGGTAAGTAAATGCAAGTTCCAAGCAAGTCCAACCTAAGGAATGTTGTCCTACCCACCAAAATTGAACTGTACTCTCGACGCCGGGCAGGTGGTTTGACCCTCACACATACCATCCGTCGTTACCATTCGCAGTAACCCGACGGTGTGCATGCCTAAGTATGGGCCAAGTTATCTCCAAAGTACCAGAGCCGGTGGAAGTTCGAACTTGATAAGTTGGTTGTATTTATCAATCATGATGCCGGGGTTGCTCGTGCTTGCCGAGCGGCGAGCGCCTACAGACGTGTAGAAATATCAACCTTCTCACTAGATATCAAGTTGTTACACGACTCGTGCAGAACTCACTCGGACTCAGGCACAGCCCAAACTGTTGACGGTCGGTCTTTACGAAGATTAAGGCCCGTTTGGCAGTCTACACAATTCTGGCTCTGCGGGTGTCTAAGGGCGGTCAATACCTTCAAGCTCTGGAAGTGAGAGATAACAGGAACTGGACTAAAACTCTCCACTCATGGCACCTGCTTTCGTTAACGATCTCCGCGATGATGTCCAGTTCAACCAAATGTCGGTTCCCATCACGGATTAACCGAAAGGAAGAGCAGGAGTCAACATAGTAGGGGTTCCAACCGATGTAAACCGGCTGGAGAGTGTATTTAAGTGCATTCAGAGCCCCAAACACGTTACTTACTTTAACTTGGCAATGCGGGTAGATAACGGGGTAACTTGGCGGGAGTGATGGCATAAGTTACTTTTTTTGATCTAACTTGGCGGGTAAGTTAATGGGTAAGTAACTTCAAGTAACTTATGCAGCACGTTAACTTATCAGAAACTTAAACTTGTTTTACTTTGAATAACTTCAATTGCACTGTGATTTGGCTGTTACAATTCAACTGTGGACCAGCATGCATAAAGATCTGCATTCAACGGCGAGGCTGATGTGTCCGTACAAAGGGGTATATGCAAAATCTTCAATGGGATAACCTTGACTTGACTACTATCTGTTGATGTATGAGATACAGAGTTCAATTCTTTATCCGTGCAATCATAGAGATCTGTGAACACGGGACTGAAGCAGTTCGAGGCATGCATGCACCGGGGCCTAAATAGTAAAGTCATTGTTGGCCAAGCTGCGAGCAATGAAGTCAAGCCATGGCTCATGAATGAACCTTGTTTGATGTTACCTGTCAAGTGTTCATTTTACTGGCCGGTACTTGTGGCTAACTGGAACCGGGTGGCGGGGTTGTACGAGATGAGGGGTGCCAAATAACTCAACGAACCAAGACCGAAGGAATTACTGTACCATTACGTTCAAATCGACAGTCACGCTGATAAGCTGGGAAACTGCTACGTGTGAACAGAGTGAATCTTTTCATTTTTAACAGTGAACTATACCGAAGCTATAATCAATCAGAGCGGATTGTGACCTCACACAAGTCTGACTAAAAGGTCCAGATGGCTAGGGCGACCTTGATATGTGCAACCAGGTTCTATGGACAGGGAGTACCACTATTGAACTGAGTCCCCAAAAATCAAGTGCACGCACTAGACGGATATGTGATAAAATTCGGAAGGGCCAAAGTGCCAGCCAGACCACTTACCATGAGGAGTTGGATTCATGAACTATATGGAGCGGAGTAGCAACGATCCTGAACTAGTTGGCCGGAAGCTGTCTGTTTGGAGGAGTTTGAACCAAGGATGTGACGTGATTGAGCATGTGACTTCGTAACGTGATAAAACGAGGAATCACTTGGTGCTTTGACTTGCCTCGGAAGGCCAGTCGGCCTGTCTCGCATAGCCAACCGACGATCTATTTCGAGACGGACCCGGAAGACCAACCGAACGGGCTGTGTGGCGAACGGAGAAACTACTTCGGGTACTTACCGAGCTATTCCGGGATAAGAAGTGATCTGTGATTGCCGAAAGGCAAAGTGATCCGAGACAAAATTGAGCCAAGTCCAGTCGGACTTACTGGCATGGGCTATACCAAAAACATCTACGAACTAGACAGCCGTCTAGTTGACTGAATCAGGTCTACAAATGTGTTCCAGAGGGAGCTGGAAGCAACAGGATGAAGAAGACATGGTCAGGAAGAATCAAACACCCTCACTCACCAAAAACGGACTAATCTCCATCTGGACCACGGCAGCGAGCCGAGCTAACCAATTGGAGAAGAACCGAAATATTTGAAATGCTGATACCAGGATAGTTTACCGAATGGACATCAATTATTTATTAGTCACCTATTTTCTGACTCATGTATAAAAGGACAGTAGAGTAGAGTAGAGTAGAAAGCAGCAGATTCCCTGGGACGGTGGCCTGACACGCCATTGGTTCTAGTTAGTTGTGCTCTTGGACTGCTAGTTGCTACACGCACTTGTATTTCGCACACCCTTGATTGATTGGATTGGATTGGATTTAAAATAGACAGATTAAACTGAACAGACTTGATTGATTTGACTCGCACGGACTTGTACTGAACGGAATTGGACTCGCATGGACTCGATTGAACAGACTTGAACTTGAACGGAATTGGACTCGCATAGACTTGATCGAATCGTACTGGACCTGACTTATCGAACTGATTGGACTTGAATATCTGACCGAACCCATTTCGCGACTTGACTAAACATTCTGTTGTGTGTGTGTGTGTAACTGTTATCTAAAGAGCATTGAAAAACCCCACGCCGGTCTAAACCACCGTAACTTGCAATAAAACCCGCTTTCGAGTAAAAACCCCAACTTGTGTTGAATCAGACTAGCCAAACAGACCGTCCTGCTCCTTCGATCTGAAGTAGAGCCACAGCCTTGCATATTGAAAGAACTCGATTCCTTTGGTTTATACAAGCCTAATACTTGGCTTTCACCCCCAAACAAACCCGTTCATCACCCAGTGCAGAGAGTGGTAGTTTTGGTGTTTAGTTTTGGTTTAGTTGGATATACTCTGTCTATCTCATTTCTAGCATTTTCCATCCGTGCACATAGTGAAGACCTTTCAATGTGTCACGCAGCCCCCTGTCGATATCGAATTTTGGTCGCGGTCACCCGTCACAAAGGCCAGTGTCGAATAGGTCGAGTGATTCTTCACGCCACCAAAAAATCGCGTGAAACTGCATGAAAGATCCATGCAACTCCCTGTCCTTGTTGAGTGTGTTTTAAACGGGTTTCTGGACCATTCATACCCGCAACTCTAAAATTTGAGCATGTGGTTGCGTTTCTGGCCTAAAATCAACCTAAAATGGCCTGCGAAAAGAACCCAAAATAAAATATCAATGAGGATTCAACACACTGTGCAAATATTTCTGTGCTATCCCAAGAAATTACCTCCAATAGAAGGGTAAAATTTACACCCAATGTCGAATTTTTTGGCCTGTCACGCACCTTTCGGGGGTCTGTCGAAATGTCGAATTCGTCAAACCGGTCACGTGTCACCCCCCCTGTCGATTTGAACGTAATGGTACAGTATGAGGAGTGGAGGTCAGAGGGGTATGTCGGAGTCATGCTTAATTTCGACTTTGAGGCTGCCCTGCCTTGAGGAGCTCGATTGAGCGGGCGCGCTAATAACCGTGGCGGAGTTTAAAATAAGTTAGTTTTACCACGCGTGGGAAAACCTTAAGTTAACGTACGGTAGAGATGCCGAAGGGGGCAAGTAAAGGTAAGTTAGTTTGTATAAGTTACTTTTTATGCACTCACAGGAGACCTAATTAAACACTGACTTGCGAGCATATTTTAGGGGAGGAATGCATCTCTTCGGGATTCCATGTTCCACACACAATGCTCACGGAATCGTCGATGGTGTGCTTATCGCATGCGACGTCTCTCGATCCCGTTCACTGACCTTCGCCATCTCTGTCGGGATTCTGCCCGACTGCATTTCCCCCGTTGTCTTGTCCCTTTGTGATTTAATTGATCTCGTGGTGTCTTTCTCCTTGCTCTCCGTCTCGGTTTCTGGCTCTCGCGGTAATCTCAACTTCAAGGGTTCTGGATGTACAACGCTTCTGGATCTGATCTCTCCTGGTGTGAGAATTTGCCAGCTTTCTTGTGGAGTAGCAAGGAAATTTCAGGGCACATTGCAAACCGGTACTTGCGAAGACGGTTTGAAGGGAGCGAGCGAATCATGGCTTAATCTCCTTTTCCTTCTCTCTCTTCCCTTGGCCGACTCACTCCGCTCGTTCCTTTATCCCTTTGCCCTTGACCGGGCAGCTCACTTCCCATGCACTTACATTTCCACCTACGCGGGACTTTCCAGCTGACTCGGGTATATAACTCTGAACCAGGTTACCCAGGGAAAGACTTTTTTTACAAGGCTTCAGAATCACGGCCTGGTTGAATGTGATCAAACTCTCGGACATCTCGGGCCTTCATTCCTCCGAGTCACGGTGCAATCAATTTTTGGATACCTAGTTGGAGCAAGAAGGGGCATCCAGACGGCGGGGGTAGCACATGGCGTACTCTCACCAACTTTCAAACTTTGTTCCCCCGTTCGACTCGGGATCCTGACTTCGACCAGTTCCGCGGGAATTTTTTACTGGATTTATATTCCCATTGCGATTAAACCGACCCCCGGCGAGATTGGATCGATTCGAGGCCCTCGGGCATTTCGGGCACCCGTTTACTCCGCTGCAATTGATTCGAGTTCGAGGATGGCTGGCTGGGGAAATGAATGGATGCATAAGGCGGGGTGGCACATGCTCTGTGAATCGTGCAAGGATTCATTATACTCGCGTGGTCCACTGAACTTCAAGTTACTTAGTCGCCCGTTCGACTCTGTAATTACTCGGCACAATTTCTTCTTTTGTGCCATGGAATCGACTTGACTTGTCGACAACGCTCGAAGTCCGCTTCATTCAAACACTAGTACTTACTCTCTTCGAAAAACTCAGGGTTTGAACTGAACGTTCAAACCATCACATCAACACATCATCGAATCGATCAAGTTGCCGATCCTGGGCCGGACTGCAACCCAGCCTACGCCGGGCGGCGGGCCGTCTCCCGGCCTTCCCCACCCGGCTGGGGAACTTCGTTGCCCATTATCTCTCGGGCCGTCATTCACGCCCACCCTTGCTCGAGCGGTCCGCCTGGCATTCGCGCAGACACGTGTGCCGCTCCCCGCGCCCATGGACCTCGCGCGATCTTCTCTCCACCCTCCGCCGCGTCAACCTCATCCGCGAGCATCACCCATGACCTCTCCTGCGTCCGGCACCTATCCTGCTTCCCACACTTGAGAGCCCCCCCGTAACGGAACGTCGCCGCCGGCGTTGTCTGCCGCATCCACTTGCGCTAATCTCAAGCGCACCCTCGTGCATCAGCGGGTAGACACCCCTTTGCTTAAAACTCGAGTAGAGCTTTGCATCCCAGTGGATCACATCTGTCCCTCGCAATCACAACTCATTACAGACTCCATTTGAACTTGACTGTTGGAAATCACAGGGGGGGATGATAGCCATCGTCGGTTCTGTCCGAGTCGTGCCGGAATCCCAAAATGGGAAATGGGTTGTCATTGTCAGTGAGATCAGAGGCGGCCACAGAGGGTTCCCGGAGTTAATGTACCAGCTATTGAATGCGGATGCTGCATTTGACTTCATGCACCAGTCCCTCTGCACATCCTTCTCCGAGAATTCTCAATTGTGAGGTGAGAGTTTCAACCTTCGGATATAAAAATAGGGAACGGACCAAACCCGGAACCGTAACCAGGGAGCACATGGTGTGCCTTTATTATAGCGGTGCTTATATTTGAATCCTGGCAGTCTTCCCGTTCGACTTCGCGCGTTCGGTTCCGGTCGGTGATTGGTGAATCTTTTGCCAATTCCAACTCTGCTGTGAAGTACGTTTATGCAGACAACTCATTTGATTCGGTGGAATCATGAAGTGATTTTTCGTGTGGGCGCCGGAGAGGGTGGAGCGCCTGGGACCTGAAGTAACGATACGGAAAAATGGTGCCACAAGAACGTGAAACGGAGGTTCGATTCCCAGGAAAACGTCAGCTAAGTTCGGCACGACCACCCCAAACTAAAATTAATTCACCCGACCAAAATCCAAAATTAGTTCCCAACTTCGCCTCCAAGAACTTTATGGACTGTATAGTATTGACGCAGTCTCTGTACGCGGAGGGGTAGGCGTTACGTATACCCCAGCAACTCGCTGCTTTCAACCCACTACACCATGGTGTACAACATCCCAACTGGCAACAACCAGGAATCCAGGATTGACTGACAAGAGCGATGATCGCTCATGCTCGGAATTGGCGCTCTACGCAAGGGGGTAAAACGGGACAACTAATTTTAGGTTGGCGGTGCTCGTGCCCAACTTAGCGTCACATATCGACCCTCGTGAGGTGGAGCGCGGCTGACTTTCGGCTGTTTTCGTGGCATGGAAACTCGATACGAGACAGTAACGACGGATAAGGGCCACGAGGCACTGCAGCGGACGAACATAATGCGGCACATGAATCACCTGTTTCATTGAGACTAGTCTCAATTCACCGAAAGTTCATTTTCATCCGGTTGTCCTCAATGGACGAGGCAACCCGCACGCAGTATGACACTGAAAATTACCTCAATTATTTCCCCAATGAAGATGAGGTTGAACTGACGTCGAGATTGGAATTCCGTTGATGAAGACGTGAGAACAGTGCCCGAAGAAAGCAGGCCGAAGGTCACTTCTTGTGTGCGGGGGAAGAACAATTCGGCGGTCCGGCGACAAATTCTTTGCGCGTCTCCTGATTCTTGGAGGCCCCCTAGATTACCGCAGTCTGTTATTTCCTGGGGATTAACCCGGAGTCATCTTCCCGAGAAAATTGCGTCCCCCGAGAAACCGTAGCTCCGACAAGTATCCTGCTACTCTCATGTTTCCTTTCTCTACTACACCTCTTCCTCACGAGGTCGATAATGTGGGGATATCAGGAGGAAATGCCACAGTATAAAGCAGACTAACCTTGTACCGTTTCTTACAGTACCCAACTCCCTTCCAAATCCTCCCGGGACTACAGCCATGTCGCGATCTGGTTTGCTCGTAATCGCTGCTCTTCTTCCCATCGCCCTCAGTCAGTTGGCTGGAACGAACACCCCAGAGGTTCATCCGGCTCTGACCTGGCAGAAATGTACCGGAACGGGAGGTAATATTGAACATTGTTGTATTAGGTTCGGTGTTTGATCATTTTTCATTCAGGGACCTCTTGCACGACCCAGTCCTCCACGGTGGTTCTCGACTCCAACTGGCGTTGGCTTCACGATGGTGTTAGTGGAGACACAAACTGCTACACAGGTTGGTCTATAGATTCGGAATATCCAGACATTTTGCTGACGTTGTTGTAGGAAATACCTGGGACACTACATTTTGCCCCGACGGCAAAGTTATTTTTCTTGTTTGTTATTTATTTTTGATCGCTGACACCTTCCTAGACCTGCGCTGCGAACTGTGCTCTCGATGGTGAGTTATGCGCTCGAATAACCGATCAAGACTTATTTGCTCTCTCAGGTGCTGACTACTCAGGAACATACGGGATCAGCACCAGCGGAAATGCGCTCACTCTCAAATTCGTCACCGGCTCAAACGTCGGTAGTCGTGTCTATTTGATGGCTCCGGGCAGCACAACGGAGTACCAGACCTTCAAGTTCGAAAATCAGGAATTCGTGAGTCGTTCACGGTTGTTCGTTTAGCCTTTCGGTTGCTAAGCTGTTGCTTTCAATTTAGACGTAAGTCTTTGAGGAACTTATCAAGATATGAGTCTGAATGGCCACAGATTCGACGTTGATGTATCCCAGGTTCGTCTGTCGTATTTGTTCCAGAGATAACTCGTTCACCTTGCTCTTTAGCTGCCCTGTGGTCTTAACGGTGCCCTCTACTTCTCCCAAATGGACGCCGACGGTGGTGTGGCGAAATCTGCTGGAACTAACAAGGCCGGGGCCAACTATGGAACGGGATATTGCGACTCGCAGTGTCCCAGAGACATGAAGTTTATCAACGGAGTCGCCAACGTGGCAGGATGGGTCCCCGATTCCAATAACGGTACGTCGGGATTTTCATCGGGACTTCAATGGAGCTAATATGTCCTCATACAGCGAATACTGGCACTGTGAGTCATTTTTTGTTCGTTATTTATTTTTGATCGCTGAAACTTTTTCAGGGCAGTATGGGTGGGTGGACTATCAGAATAATGGTTAAACCGCTGCTAATTGCGGTCCCCAGGCACCTGTTGCCCAGAAATGGATGTCTGGGTGTGTGAAAAGCTTATTCCGGCGTCTCTAAATTTATCGTTCACTCATAGGAGGCGAACTCGGTTCGTCGGAAACCAAATCTCGAAAATCTGGACCTAAACTCTTGCAGATCTCCGCCGCGGTCACCCCGCATCCCTGCAGTATGTCTGGCCATTGTCCTGGCGCAATTGGAGCTAATATCCATCATAGCTACTCTCGGACAAAGTACTTGCACCGGAACCACCTGTTCTGAAGCAAACTCGTAAGAAACCCTTCCGTGGACACATTTAAAATTTGACAACTGCCCCAGCACCCAAGGTACTTGTGACCAGGCTGGCTGCGACTTCAACTCGTATCGCATGGGCAACACGACGTTCTATGGCCCTGGCCTCACCGTCGACACGAAGCAGAAAATGACCGTCGTCACCCAGTTTATCGGTTCACCAATTACCTCCATCAAACGTTTCTACGTCCAGAACGGCAAGGTCATTCCCAACTCGAACAGCAACATCGCTGGTAATTCTCCTTGTGATCTTGAAAGACGTGGATAACGCTCGGAATTCAGGTGTCACTGGGAATTCCATCTCGGACAGTTTCTGCGCCGCTCGTAAGATAATCCCGCATTCAGCATTAGATTCACTGTTCACTCGGACATCACAGAAAAGACCGCTTTCGGTGACACGAACACCTTTGCCTCCAAGGGTGGAATGTCCGTCATGTCGGAGGCTGCTTCTGCTGGAATGGTCCTTGTCCTGTCTCTCTGGGTATTCGCTCTCTCTTTTTATCTTGAAACAACGCTCTGAATCCGCAATGCAGGATGACTATGCCGCCAATATGCTCTGGTACCATCTAGTTTTCGCTGATGCTCTGTTGGAACTAATTGCTTTGGTAGGCTTGATGCTCCTTACCCGCCCACCAAAGCGGCCAGTTCTCCCGGTGTTACGTGAGTCCCTCCAGTCGTTCGTGGATGGTACTCATCCCGATTCCAGCCGTGGAACTTGCTCGGCGAGCTCTGGAGTTCCCTCTCAAGTGGAGTCTGCCAGTCCCAACGCCCAGGTTATCTATTCGAATATCAAGTTCGGACCCATCGGTTCGACGTTCGCTGAACCGGCTTGAGATCCGGGACCGGCATCTTCGTAGTTGACTGAAAGTGTCTTTCCAAAATTTATACCTTTGTATCTTTTGTTCCACAAATTCCAGCTCAGCTACAGTAAGCTCAAACTGGGAGCTACATTACTCAACTCCATACGCTACAGCCCATGAGATGAATCGAAAAGGCGGGGTAGCACACGGCGCGCACCAGAATAACATTGCGCAATCGAGAGGAATCTTCAAACCTTGGTTCACCCGTTCAACTCGGGACCCCGCCATAAGAGGTAACCGTCTGCAGTGTTTTTGTGATGTTTCCATCTCAAACTCGGGCATCTTGGCCACCTCCCTCCTCGCAGTGCTGCAACCCAATTTTGACCACCCCTGTTTGGAAGGAAGAAGGGCGGGGTAGCACAGGGTGTGCACGAATATTGTATCCACCCGGTTTGCAGTGACACTAAGCTTGGTTTACCCGTTCGACTCGGGACTCCGCCGTAGAACGGCCGACCTTTGTGCAGTCTTTTGAGTTTTCGTGGGTTTCCCAATATCGTCAAATCGAATCTCCACAGACCCTGGGACATCTCGGGCACCTTTTTCTGTATTACGCGGGGTAGCACGCGGTGTGCACCGAGTTTGTTGATAGGCTTGGATCACCCGTTCGAGTCGGGGCCCCGCCATAGGGTTTGATCTCCCATTTTGATTGCGGCCCCATGGCCAATCGCTGTCCAGTGGAATTCTGTGAGAGCGTTGGGGATCTCGAGAACTCCGCGTCGTATGCTCTTTGTCGGGCCGCTCGATTTCCTGTCAACCGTTGTCCACAATCACCATCCAAGTCCGGCATCGTCTTTCCTCTCAGGACGACGACAAAATTTTGAGCACATGTGGATGGGCAGGGAACAGATGCAAGGGCGGGGTCGCACATGGTGTGCAGGATTATATAGCTTCAGGGTTTGCTCCGCCAACTTTCAAACTTGGTTCATCGTTCGACTCAGGACTCCGGCATGCCCTCACCTTCGGCTTCATAATTGTTTTTTCTTTGAGTGCCAGTATCAATCCACTTGCTAGGCGGGCATTACATGTGTTTATCTCGTCTTGGTTGAATTGTTTAATGGTCTCGGCCACCTCGGGCATTGGCGAACTCCAACCAATCATGATATCATATCAACATCAAGGGCCGGAGTGCCCGTTGCCTGGCCCTCTCTCCGCGTCGCGCTATGCTGAAGCTATGGTGCTCCGACTTTCCTGCAAATCCTTCTGTGTGCAGCAGCGCCCTTGGGTTCACTACATGAGTGTGGTGTGCTACGCCTCGTTTCGTTGGGTGGGGTCCGTTAATGCTTCTTAGCAGAGAGTTGGCAGAGAGCTGTCTCCACCATCTCCGAGTCAGCCAAAGTAGCGCATAACTCGGCGGTCTCAGTGCGTGCTCCTCTTCGCGGGGTGCAGCGCATGCATTTTGAGTCCTTCCCTGCGCCCTCGTTTGAGGACTGCGCTGCATGGGGCGCGATGGTACAAGAGCACAGCAGCTCCTTGCTTGATACGCGAGGCGGAGGCGCACGAACGGTTTCCCAGCGCTTCGTTCTTAAGGTCTATATCGCGTCCTCTGATTCATCCTCGTCCCGCTCGAGTAACGCCACGTACTAGATGTCTTCTTGCCGGTCTGCCCACCGTCCACACGAGCGATTCCCGACGTCCATGCCGCTATTACGCACTGGTCCTCTTCTTCCGCTCATCATCCCTTCTCTCTCTCTCCACGGAATCTTCCAAATCCGGCAATTGAAGTGAAGGGGAAATGTCCCTATCTTACAAAATGTCTTTTGTAGCCAACAAATCAATTGCCCTTGGGTAAGGCAGAGAATAGATAGATAGGAAAAGCGGGTTAGCGCATGGAGCGCACCAGGTTCAAATCGTGTGTGACTGTTTTCCGTTTGAAACTTGGGTTACCCGTTCGACTCGGGCCCCGGGATTTCGCCGTGGCGCGCCGTGCCGTGCCGTGCCACCGTGGTGGCTGTGTTAGCGTGTCCCGGCGGGAGGCTGGGGTATCTTAGCACGGTCCCAAACCACTCGAAAGTTGCATTGAAGGTATATGTGGTGATAACTAGTATGTTTGTGTTTGAACTGTACCTGAATTAGATCAATGTTGGTATGTTCAACTGTGTTGGTTGAATTTTGGCCACATTGACCGACTTTGAGGCACAGGTACCACTTCCCAAGTCATCGCTGTACACCAAAGGGTAAGCGAAAGTCAGTGGACACTCATACGGGGACTACTCAAGTTGTACGAGTGATATATTTTTCAGTTCTTTACTCTACGATCATTCAGTCGACCTGTCAAAGTCAGTTCAAATATCCTCAAGTCGTGTCTGTGGGTATGAAACAATGCAAGGAATCAGCAACGGCGTCAATT
The DNA here is from genome assembly GCA_029378385.1 of Mycena metata. Classification (NCBI taxonomy): domain Eukaryota; kingdom Fungi; phylum Basidiomycota; class Agaricomycetes; order Agaricales; family Mycenaceae; genus Mycena; species Mycena metata. Next base: position 89,099 of record JARKIB010000316.1, on the reverse strand, counting down.
GGAGACATTTTACTCCCTCGGAAAAAAAATAGTCACTTGCACGCACGGCGGGACACGGTGGTGCACGTTGATGCCACGGCGCCGTGCACCGTGGCGTGCGGCACCGTGCAGCACCGTGCACTGCCGTGCAGCACCGTGCTGGCCGATTCCTCACCGACACTCATTGCTACTGCCAAAGTGGGTCTACATTCACGTTTTCCTCGCTCAAATTATGCTGCTCGCGCGGAAATGTGGCCGTTTTAGGAAATCTCGATCGCCATCAGAGATTTTAATAGACGTACGGTTGCTCTACTTTTTTTCCATCCACAGTGAGCGTCAGCGCTCGACTCACAACCGTGGTCTTCGTATGTTCCCAGCCCTCTGCTACTTAATTTTAGTACTAACAGGTCATCCTCCAGGGTTTCTTGCGGCATATGGTGCACCATGGTGTTCAATATTTTGCCGCACCTGCTGCAACTGCAGCACCAGCTCCTGGGTTGTGTAGGGCGTTTCCATTCTGTGTGCCCTCCATCTTGAGTCCTGAGAGTTTTTTGATTCAACAGGTATTCTCTTCCTGCCTCCGTCTTCTCGTTGGCGGCCAACAGCTATTCCACAACATCTATTCCAGGGAGTATTACAGGCTACATGCAGAGTAGCAGTTCCCAGTCATACCCTGCACACTCAGCCGGTGTGTATTCTGTAGGAAAGGACATGGCCGACAACTGGGAAGCCGGCAAACACAGCACTCGAATCTGCCGGGGCATTATGATTTACGACCAAGACCTGCACGCTTGTTGCTGCACACGGCCTCCAATTTGAACCAACCGGGTGAAGCACACAATTGATAAGGTGAGCCATACAGAGCCACAAATATTCGGAGAGATAAAGCACAATTCCAAGCGCTTTGAAGGAGAAACGCGTCCAGAACACGACAATTCAACCGTGGGAATGCAATTGATGGCCAACTAAATAAGGCAAAATCTCATTCCACAGGCCGTATTTAGAGGTCCGGTTTACGACGGGGGTAAACTATGTCACTGGATAGCATCCTAGCCCCCAAAAACCAAGTCCCCGAAAAAAGCCTCCAGTGGCACGTCGGGACACGCCAACACTGCCACTGCGGCACGCCACGCCACGGCATGCCACGCCAAAAAACCGGTGCCCGTTCGACTCGGGACCCCGCCATCAAAGGTGGGGACCTGTACTTTTTTGTCACATTTATTTCTCGAACATATGTATCGTACTATCGGAACTCTTTCGCATTCCTGCTCAGCCAAGTAATCCAGAAGTCAATAAGGGTTTTGGACGAGGAAGACGGGGTAGCACATGGTGTGCACCAGGGAATTATGCGCGAGCCACGCTGTAATCCACTTGGCCCACCCGTTCGACTCGGACCCTGGTCTATAGGGGTAGTGATTTGGTTTGCCCAGTGTTTCATTTTTGATTCGTTCGGTCTCCGTCGCTGCTTCAAACATGTTTGCACCACTCCCATCGCTCAGTCAAACTCGAGTTGAGGGTCAAATCAATCTCTGGGATTGGCCGTGAGCCAGGGTTTAGAATGATTGCGATGTTGAATTTGATTATTCTCGGGCATCTCGGGCACCCCATGGAAATGTAAGACAGGGTCGCACAGGGTGTGAATATGCGCGAGCCACGCCGGAATCTACTTCCTCTACCCATTCGACTCGGGACCCCGTCATAAATTCCCGCTGCATCTTTTTTGTGTGCCATTGGTCAATGGTCTTCTCCTTCTGGTTTCTCTTCAGCTGGGGCAGCACAAGCCGGCAGTCATTATTGGTGGTTGAATCTTCCTGTGGAGTTATAGTTGTAGAATGCATGAACTTGTTACTGTAAGTCTAATTCCACAACTAATTCATAAGCTTTTCTTAAGTTCTAAGGTGATTTTATCGCCAGCAGTACTTAAGTCCCTGCACTACTTAAGTTTCATTTTCAAAATAGCGCATGTATGGCTACCATTGCTAGAACTTAAGTTGTCAGTTGTAAGCAAAACTTAAGACTTTGTGCACAACTTGAGATGCAGTCGTCGAACTTGAGCTGCGCAAGACGCCAACTTAAGACTGCACAGCCTAACAGAACTTAAGATGTATGAAAATCAGACTTGAGATGGCGAAAGCAAAGGCGGAGTCAAAATTAACATATCTAACCCATTGTAGGTGAAACTTGAGTTCTGCGTGGAACTCAAGTGTAGAAAGAACTTGAGTCACGGAGAGGCTCAAGTTCCGTCAGTTGACTATACTACTCAAGTTCTGCAGTTGAACCGTCTTCAGTTTCGTAGCACAAAATAAATGAAAACCATACCTTGGCTAATCCACCAGACTACAGATACTTTATTCACTGCTAGAATTCAATTTATTAGGACTAGCATAGTGGCAGAAATAAGAGTTTCACTTACCACCGAAGACGAGTTGCCACTGAGGCAGGTGTTGGGCAGGTGTGGCGCCGGCTCGGCGGCCGCGGTGTAATCGTGATCTTCACCGACACGGATCGACTCGTAAGACCCAGTCCCCGGAGCGAATTCGAGACTTGCAAGAGCAGGATGATGGTGAGAGGGAGGGACAAGGATGTGGTCGAAGGAAGGGTGTGGCCCCTAACGAGGTCGCCATTTTAAACCAATTGATTGATGGCATCATTGCTATTGTTGTCGGGTCCATTGTTCGACTTCGCGTCTTTCGCGGCTTCCCTTTGCACCACCAACACTCCCCATGCCACTAAGATGTCCACCCCCCATCCACCCTCGACTTTCTTGCCAGCACATCCATGGACTCCCTCTATCATTTATGACAGGTCGAGCGATGTTCACCGGTATACTGAGGTCATTACAACTCACAGTATTTTGCAGGTGGCAACGCCAAAAACTGGCCTTGAATGCTCGATACCAAGTAAGCACCATGTAGCAATTAATCCGAATAAACACTAATCCTCTCTGCCTTCAAGTTTCGGTTCTGGTCGCTCTTCTGGTCGATGTTGTCGTTGTGCGAGGATCAGGGGGAAGCCTCTTACAGTCTCGAGGTACGTCGCGGTGTTCGATTGACTTCTTGGAATATTACTGACACATTCCCGTCCTCAGAAACCCTATTGGCGGTGTAGCTATTCATCGTGGCACAGCCACCACTTTTTCCTTTTGAATTTTATTACGGAGAAGCAGAACTTGAGTCATCGGTGGGACTTGAGTAGTTGGGGGTTACTAAGTGGTCAGTGGGAACTTGAGTTGTGAAGGGAACTTGAGTTGTGGCGCAGAACTTAAGAGGTGGTTGGGACAACTTGAGTCACTTTGGGGCGGGGAGCTGGGTCACCTGGGTGGTATGGGCGTAGCGTGCAGGGTGGAACTTAAGTTCAGATGGAACTTAAGTTTTGCCAAGTAACCCTCTTAAGTCATGCTGGCGATAAAATCGACCCAGAACTTAAGTAAACCTAATTTTATTTCATGCGCACCAAGGTCATATATAGGTGCGTTTTGTGGCAAATGTACTTGGTTCACCCGTTCAATCCGGGTCGCCGCCCTCCCAAGTCATGAAGCTGGGTGTGAAGTGTCGGAATGACCGCCCGTTGAATTTCATTATTCTCGGGCATCTCGGGCACCTATCCTCTGTGCTACAACTCATTTCGTGGACACCTGGTTGGATGCAGAGGCGGGGTAGCACACCCTTCCATGGAGAATGCGCTTGGATTACTGTTCGACTCGGGACTCCGCCATGACGCCGCGAAACATAACTTTTGGTTGGGCAGTTTATCACGTTTATTTTACCCCTGCCGCTAGGAAGAATAGAAGGAATGCAATTGCTTTGAACCTCCTTCACCGGTCCTGTCCGTTGCAGCGCCTTGAGCCGCAGAAGTAGTTGGTTATAATTAACAAACTGGGTGGTTGGTATCGCAGTTAGTCTTTGAAGCTCAAGTCCAATTCGAGGTGCACCTGTACAATGCACAAATTGTAGCACAGAGGCGGGATAGCGCATGAAGCGCACCAAGATTATGTAGCATTTGCTCCACTTGCAAACTTGGTTCACCCGTTCGACTCGCGACTCCGCCATGCGTCGCTCAGTAATTTCTTTTACCACGTTTATTATGCTACGAGTAGTGGCAACGAGTACAAGCAAGTGATTGATTCGAGTCTGCTGCAGGCACCTCAAGCCGCAGAAGGAGTTAGTTAACGAACTGAGTGGATGGTATCCCTGCAGTCGTGTCCTTCGTCTGCACTGCAGTTGATTTCGAACACACTTGGTTGCAAAAATGAATTGATGCAGAAGGCGGGGTAGCACACCGAGCGTGTAATGCACGTTCCTCAGCCACAAACGCAACCTCGGCGTTCGACTCGGGGGGACCCGTGTATAAGCTAGCGGTGTCCTTGTCTCTTTTTCTTTTTCTTTCGGTTTTCTGGCATCCGCGGTCCTACAACTCTGCAGCTGCCCCATGCAAGCACTACCAACTACTTTCTTGGAATCCAGTCGAACCCGACCAACGATGATATCACATCACAGCATCAACTCCGAGTCATCATCAATCAAGCTGCCGATTGCGGGCCCGGGCCGGACTGCCACGGCGCCTTGCCTTTCCCGCTCATCTGTGCGTCCAGCATTTGAGCAGAGCACGACACAATCGAAGCCGCACTACTCCCTCGGCCTACCCACCTACCCCCCTGCTTCACTTCCAACGGCCCCACCTCAGCCGAGAACACCAATTTTTTTCCTTCCCTCGTCCGCGCGGCGTAGTTCTGCGTAGTGCTGCCAGTGGTACGCTCCTACTTCCCAGCTTCCTCGTTTCCCTTCCTGCATCTTGACTGACGCCGCCCTCTCTCGCCTACGACCTCACCCCAACTCGTATCCCGCTCCCGATGGTGCGGACGAGCGCCTCGCATCGTACATCGGTCCTCGTTCCACCTCATTCACGCCCACCGCTCTCCACCCGCCCGCCCCTTCTTGCCCGTGCTCCCCGATCGGGCGGACACGCACATCTCCCCCACGCTCCCGGTCTCCGCCCGCACATACCTCTCCAATTTGACCCCCGGGATTGTGTACATTCGGCGCGCATCGTGATTCTGCAAACGTGCACATCATGCATCGACGCCCGTGGCCATCCGCGCCCTTGGGGCCACGACGGTGTGTGTGGATGAGTGCAGACCTCCACATACATCTCTTTACCCACCCGGCGCCAGGCCCGCGTCCTCCCTCCACCCCCGCCCGTATCACCGCCGTCCGCGTGCATCGCTCCCCGCCACCCTGCTCGCCCGCTGCGGCCCATTTCGACGTCGGCACCTCATCTGGACCCACCACCCTCGCCGTTGCCCTCGTTCTTGACTCCCGCCATTTTTCTTCATCCGCATCCTCTGCGCACGCCCGTGTGAACGTTGTCCGTGCGCTGTCCCCTTGATAACCGATTCCCGTTTGGCGCGCGATGCGGGAAGGAGGAGTGCATCTCTCCCCACTCCCGTCTATCTCTCCACCCTACCCTACCCGTCCGCGCCTGCTGCTCCCCACTCAACGTTCAACGTTCAACCTCGGTAATTCCGCCCCGTCATCGACTAAGAGGGTGGGGACGAGTATAGGCGAGCACGTCGTGCGGATGCGCATATCGGGAGGGTTCTCGGGGGTACGTATCCGTGCGGGCAACGTGCGCGGCGGTGTATACAGATGCGTCGTCTGGCGCGTACACATCAGGGAAGGGTATGTCGCATCGTATTGCGCTGCATCTGCTCGCGCGTACGCGGCCAATGCTATTCCTTGTGGCTCGCGGGTGGCTTGCTTTTCTTTATTTCTTTATTTCTTTATTTCTCGTCTTCCTCGCCTACGTACTGGCGGATGCGGAGCGCATCCCCTGTGGATGGGGGGGAGTTGATGAATGCGGGGCAGACAACCGACTTCACTTTGTTCCGGTGGATGTGATATGAACGATGCGCATATGTGCTCTCCCGAGCGCGGTGGTGGCCTGGGCTCCTCGTGCTCCTCCCGCAGCCCGATCTGCATGTATCTTGTGCGCGCTGTTTGCTTCCGTGTGTCGGCCCGCGCGGTAGTGGTACATGTAGAGGCACTGTGCTCCTTGTGCTCCTTGTTCCCGTCATCTACGCTCCTCCCGTTCATTTTGGTGCGCGGGTAGACACGGAGGACGGGCTTGGGCGCTATGTGGTGCGGGGGGCGACGTACGATCATCGCGTAGTTGCAGGTGGAGAGTGTACGCGACGGAGAGCGTTGCAGTGATTTTACAGCGGCAGCAGCACAGTGCCGACGTACCACTGTCCCTCTCCCCGCTGTGCGTTGGGTCGGCTGTGCGATCCTGCGAACCAGGCGAACTATTTTCTCGTCTTTTTCGGAAGTTTTTCTCGTCTTCAGAATTTCACTCTGTGCTTCCCACTCCCATTTTCCCTCAGGTACTGGGAGAAACCGGGAGGCGGATCGGTTTCACACAAACACATACACAACAGTTGCACAAACTGGAGCTGAAAGGCGGGGTAGCGTATAGCGCACGCCAAGTCTATGTGCAGCTTTCCGTGTAGAAATCAATGCATTTGGACCCCCGTTCAACTCGGGCCTCTGCCGTACGGTGTGCAGAAGCCCTCTTTTTTCAAAGCATGTTTCTAATTGCAATGGGCTTCTTCTTTATCTTGGCATTCCTCCTGAGCTAAGGGATCTACACCTCAAACCGGCGGCATCGAGCTTACTGGTTGAGTTTTCCAGGCCCGCGCAAGTGTCACAATTACCGTCGAGATGAATATCTCGAGCGATCTACCTTGTAGGCATTCCCTCTGTGGCCTGTCAATCCCTCTTGCGTTCATGATCAACCCATGTCCATACTCTCACCATTCGACAGCATTCATTTTCTTCTGGCTCGGCTCTGGCTGGGCGTGAACTGGGTTGAATTTTTTCGGGCTGCTCAGGAACCACGATGATAGGAGAGGGGGGTGGCACACGGTGTGCACCAGGGAATCATTGGTCGATGAAGGAGAGTACTCACTTGGATGACCCGTTCGACTCGGGACCCCGCCATCACTCTTGTTGCTGCGATGTTTTTCTTTCTTCCCTTTTTCTCTTTTATTCGACAGTCCCGCGCGTTTTGTTTCGTTCTGTGATTTCAAGCGTATCACAGGTTGGTATGATAGACCTTTCATATGAGGTGCTTTTACTTGGCGCTTTGAGCATTCTACATCAACAACGTCTCATGACACAGACCGCCAGCTTGAAATCTTTTTCGGGCTTCTACGATTCACGTCTTACGTTTGGACAGAGCAAGGATTAGATAGGAAAGGCGAGGTTGTACAGGGTGTGCACCAAAATCAAATGTTCCACCACGAATTTTTCAAACCTTGATTTGCCCGTTCAACTCGGGATCCCGCCATAGGAGATTAGTCAGGCTTTTTGTCATGTTTCCTTCTCAAAGTCCGGCACTTACGTGGCAACCAACCGTCCAAACGCCAGCGGAACCGAACTCCAGGCAAGCAACGAACAACGGGATCATGTAGATTTCCTCGACATTAATATCACTCGTTCGACGTTGGACTCCGTCGTTTGGCGCCAAGGTCCACTCTTCTTTCGTTTTTAGAAAGTGCCTTATTGCAATGCCCATTCCTCAACTTTGTACTCTTCCTTCGCTACTGGACCTCAAACCAGGAGGATTGAGCTTGCTGGTTGAGTTTTCCTGACCCGCCAGAATTTCCCACGATTTCCGGCTGCCTGGGACCGCGAGGTAGTTTCGAGTACACTTAGGTGGTGTATACAATAGATGAGTGCACAGTGTTTTATCTTTATTTCCTTCGGTCGCTGTCTCTGCTTCAAGTATGTCTAGATCTGCACCACTCGCATCCCTGAGCTAAGCTCAAGTCGAGAGTCAAATTAAACTCTTCACTCTCACGGCTGAGCGGCCCTTTTCCGGAGGGACTTCAGTTTAAATACGCCTATACAGTACACGGGATGGAAAAGCGAGGTTGCACACGAAAGGCAGGGCAGCAGATCGTATGCCGAAGGCTCGCGACGAGAAACAATAATAACTTCGATCACCCGTTCCACTCGGACTAACTATACTCTGTATGTTGCCTGTGTCGATTTCACGAATGCATTCCCCTCCACGGATCAGCCAACTCTTTGGTTGAAATTATTCCGGCTCGGCATGGGAGGCAAAATATTCGACTGGCTACGGATGTTGTACAAGCGGATGGACTATTATGTGCGTCACGGGGACATGGAATCATCCCATTTCAGGGCACTGGTTGGCCTCCTTACCGGGGACCCCGCTTCACCGACCCTCTGGAATATTTTCCTCTCCGACCTAATCCTGCTCCCTGATTTCGAAGATGTCTTTCTCGCCGGTGTCCGCATCTCCTTGATGGCTCAGGCCGACGACCTTTTGATGGTCTCTCTATCTGTTCGTGGCCTCCGCGTAAAACTCGGCACGTTGGAACGCTGGTGTGCGGTTAATTTTATTCTTGTCAACTTGGTCAAAACCATCATCTTGATCTTTGGCCCGTACAAGACTCGCTACCCACTTTCGAACTAGGCGGTACGATTCTCTCTGTCAAAACAGACGAGAAGTACGTGGGTATCAACCTCCGAACAGATACGCGGAATATTTTAGCTGATCATTATGACGCCAAAGCACGGACCGCGCGCTACTGTGGGCATCGTATCATGGCAATTGAAGACATGACCGGCCGGTTAACTCCTAAAGAACTGAAAGCAACTATACATGGCTCGCGTCGACTGTCACCTGATTCACGGTTGTGAAGTCTCGCCCGACAGTGAAGATGTTCATGTCAAGAAACTAGTCCAAAGTTCAAGTTAACTTTCTACGCCGAATGCTCAATCTCCAGAGCCGATCCTCAATTGTGGTGCTATTTACTGAAACCGGGATAATGCCTATACGAGTTCGACGTTTCCTGCTCGCGCTGAGTCACCTGAAATATCTCCTTGGGCTGAAGAAGGACACTTACGCCAGCGCCGCTCTTAATAGTTCTACTGAACTCAACGGCAAGGGCAAAAAGTCCTGGACCAAGGATCTGATCAAGGCTGCTACGCGACTGCCATTTGATTGTCCTGAACTTGTGGTAACTCACTCAACCTCAATCGAGGACATCGAGGACTACGCCAAACTCGTTCATAAAATCAATCTAGAATGGCTACAAGGAGAACTCAATTCGTCCGAGAAGCTCTATTTGTTACATGGTCGACGTGAACCCCAAAAGGACAAGCCACCGACACAAGTCACTTCCTGTATGCGGCATTATCTATCTCTGGTGAAGACTCAAAAACATCGGGAGGCACTAACCTCTCTGCTGCTTTCAACTCACCTATTAGCCGTGGAAATCTTGCGATATGTGGATCATGCACATCAACCAGTGGACCGAGCGGATCGGCTCTGTAGGTTTTGCAGAAGAGAAGTTGAAACTCCGGAACATGCCTTGATCACCTGCGTTGCCTCGAGCGAACTGGTAGATTTGCGAAGGATATTCTTAACCAAACTATTCTCTGAGCTACCAAACCTACAAGGCCAAATGGCCGAACTCTCCAACACAGAGTTCCTGAAAGCCATTATCTATCCAAGAGCCACGATTGCCCTGGTTGCGAAGTATGCATTTGATGTCCTGGAAGTATTTTACGCCGTACCCGTGTTCCGTCTAGCTGCTTGAGAGGTTTCCCGTGCTAATTCTTTTCGTCTTTCAGCGTTCTTTTGGTTCTACCGCGGCGTGTGCAGCAAACGCGACCGTGAGCTCGGCTGAGGGGATTCTGGAGGGCCCAGGGACGATGGTGTATTTTACTTAGTGCTTTGTACACCGGGAGAATTCCTGGAAACCGGCGTTCATGAGTTGGACCGTGCCGTGTAATCCTACCTACCTACCTACCTACCTGGCATACGTCTTCTTTTGGTTGAGCAGCTCATAAGATGGGGGGGTATTACATCCTTGCCGCTGTAAATGTAACTGCTTCGAACCTCCTTCACTTCTCCTTTCCGTCGCGGCGCCTTAAGCCGAAGGAGTTAGTGAACGAACGTAGTTGTGATCTCTGCAGTCATGTCCTCGACGCTCAAGTCCAATTCGAAAGGCACCTGTAAGGTGTGCAAAGAGTACCGGGAAGGTAGGGTAGCGCATGGAGCGCACCAGGATTCTACCAGCCTTCTCTCCGTATGACGAAATGTAATAACATGGTTCACCCGTTCGATCCGGGCACCGGTTTTTTTGGCGTGGCATGCCGTGGCGTGGCGTGCCGCAGTGGCAGTGTTGGCGTGTCCCGAGGTGCCACTGGAGGCTTTTTTCAGGGACTTGGTTTCTGGGGGCTAGGATGCTATCCAGTGACATAGTTTACCCCCGTCGTAAACCGGACCTCTAAATACAGCCCGTGGAATGAGATTTTGCCTTATTTAGTTGGCCATCAATTGCATTCCCACGGTTGAATTGTCGTGTTCTGGACGCGTTTCTCCTTCAACGCGCTTAGAATTGTGCTTTATCTCGCCGAATATTTGTGGCTCTGTATGGCTCACCTTATCAATTGTGTGCTTCACCCAGTTGGTTCAAATTGGAGGCCGTGTGCAGCAACAAGCGTGCAGGTCTTCGTCGTAAATCATAATGCCCTGGCAGATTCGAGTGCTGTGTTTGCCGGCTTCCCAGTTGTCGGCCATGTTCTTTCCTACAGAATACACACCGGCTGAGTGTGCAGGGTATGACTGGGAACTGCTACTCTGCATGTAGCCTGTAATACTCCCTGGAATAGATGTTGTGGAATAGATGTTGGCCGCCAACGAGAAGACGGAGGCAGGAAGAGAATACCTGTTGAATCAAAAAACTCTCAGGACTCAAGATGGAGGGCACACAGAATGGAAACGCCCTACACAACCCAGGAGTTGGTGCTGCAGTTGCAGCAGGTGCGGCAAAATATTGAACACCATGGTGCACCATATGCCGCAAGAAACCCTGGAGGATGACCTGTTAGTACTAAAATTAAGTAGCAGAGGGCTGGGAACATACGAAGACCACGGTTGTGAGTCGAGCGCTGACGCTCACTATGGATGGAAAAAAAGTAGAGCAACCGTACGTCTATTAAAATCTCTGATGGCGATCGAGATTTCCTAAAACGGCCACATTTCCGCGCGAGCAGCATAATTTGAGCGAGGAAGACGTGAATGTAGATCCACTTTGGCAGTAGCAATGAGTATCGGTGAGGAATCGGCCAGCACGGTGCTGCACGGCAGTGCACGGTGCTGCACGGTGCCGCACGCCACGGTGCACGGTGCCGTGCACTGCCGTGGCATCAACGTGCACCACCGTGTCCCGCCGTGCGTGCAAGTGACTATTTTTTTTCCGAGGGAGTAGAATGTCTCCAATTGACGCCGTTGCTGATTCCTTGCGTTGTTTCATACCACACAGACTCATCAGTAAAATAACAGGTTTGTCTTTGGCGTCTTTGGCGTCTTGGGCAAGACGTCAAAGACGCCAAAGACGGATTTTTCTCCAAGACGCGCGTCTTTGGCTAAGCCAGGTCCTTTGTCTTAGATAAGACAAACGTCTTGGGAAAGATGTCAAAGACGTCGTTCGTCCTTGCCCAAGTTCTTTCTCAAGACACTCAAAGACAGCCAAAGAGGGCGCTCAAGATGCAATAGACCGGTATAAATATTTGATTGCAGCGGACAGGTACATTGGATAATATTGTAGATAAACTGTTGTAGATAAACGGCAAAAACACCCGGCGTAAGATCACGACTCCTGGCGATCCTTCAAAGCTAGTTTCGCTCGTCCCAGATGGGTCGTGACGCGGCGGCGTCGTCGCTTCGAACGCACGGAATGGCAAGTGCAGCGAGGGCACCGAGAATGGAGGAGGGGGTCCCGGTAGGCGACAGTGGCCAAGTGGGGCGCTGGACGGTATAGGAACTTTGAAGGCACATTGATGATCTTCAGCACATTGTTCTTGCAATTGGACACGTCACGAGCTCTTGGAGACTCGGAATTTTGAGATATTGAATGGTAAACACAAACTGGACCTGGCAACATTGAGGTACTTGGCGTCTTGACGGACTTGGAAGCTTAAGCCAGAACTTGCAGAGTACGTTGGACCTTGAGCCATAAAGGAGCTGCGTGGGCTTGAAGGGATCAGGCGGAGGCGGAGGGATACCGTGGACTTGAACTTGAAGGTGAAGGGCAGGGGACAACGCAAGGAAAAGAAGTGGTAGAGTTGCAGTGGGGGGAAAGGCAACGAACGAATGATCCCATCTTTTGTGTGAAGATATTTATGGATGCGCACGGGCCTCCTCGGGCAATCATGGCCGATGCCATAACTGATCAAGATCTCAGTGGTGATGAACGCGGACTTGGAACGAATCGAAGTAAAATTCCCTCACGGGCCTCCGACACTTTCGCCTCCTCATCGGATTTCGACATCTTTCTACTAGAACCGCTGTACAGGCAAATAGTACCTCCTACCAACCTCAAGCAATGCCTGAACAAACTGCCCGACTCAGGCCTGAGCGGAACAGTTGATCGCAACTTGATTGCAACGATGCGATACTTACATTCCGGCCCTCAAAAGTGGTTTACTTTGAATGCATTAGTAAAATGACAAGTGGAACTTTTCAGTAATGACCCTCGACACCGGCAAGACTGACACCAAAGACCAAGACTCTCCAAGATGTGGTTCCAAAGACGTAAGACTCTCAAAGACGCGGCTCAAAGACAAAGATTGCCAAAGATGTGTTCCAAAGACAAAGACCCCAAAGACAAATGTGTTGTTTCACTGATGGACACGACTTGAGGATATTTGAACTGACTTTGACAGGTCGACTGAATGATCGTAGAGTAAAGAACTGAAAAATATATCACTCGTACAACTTGAGTAGTCCCCGTATGAGTGTCCACTGACTTTCGCTTACCCTTTGGTGTACAGCGATGACTTGGGAAGTGGTACCTGTGCCTCAAAGTCGGTCAATGTGGCCAAAATTCAACCAACACAGTTGAACATACCAACATTAATCTAATTCAGGTACAGTTCAAACACAAACATACTAGTTATCACCACATATACCTTCAATGCAACTTTCGAGTGGTTTGGGACCGTGCTAAGATACCCCAGCCTCCCGCCGGGACACGCCAACACAGCCACCACGGTGGCACGGCACGCCACGGCGAAATCCCGGGGCCCGTTCGATCCGGGTCCTCGCCCTCTCCTGTTTGTCAGAGACTTTTTTATGTTTCTACTTCATTTGTTCGGTGTCTCGTTGATTTATTTGCGCTCAATGAGATCCTCTCATAATACACATCCCCGAAGCCGTGTGTGAGGCTTCAGAACGACCGCCCATTCAATTTCATCATTATTCTCGGGCATCTCGGGGACCTCATTCTCTGTGCTGCAACTCATTTCGCGGACACCTGGTTGCAAAAATGAATAGATACCCAAGGCGGGGTAGCACACGGTGTGCACCAAGATTAAATGACCCGTACCTCATGACGTGTGGAACTTGGATCCCCCGTTCGACTCGGGCTCCGCCATGCATCTGTATGGCTGTATATGGCTGTAATACTGTCTCATAATTATTTGTTGCACAGGTCAGAAGAATTTCACACCTTTTTCTCAAAAAACACACTACCTCCCGCTGTTACCAAAAAAATGTGGACACCCCCTTAGATCAGGTAGCAAAAGCTACACAGGTACTTTGCGCAGATAATAAACACACATCTTCCTGGTAGGCAAAAATTCCACCACCGTCAAAGTCTCAAATCTAAAATTCACACTCTCGTTCACGAGGTTTTTTTTTTCACCAATTCATGTTCAGTTCTGCGATGCGGTAGACTGCGGGCGCGAGATTTGTCGCTGTTGAGGAATAGAGGTTGATAGTGGTCTAGGCGTAGGAACATGGGCTCGCCGATTAGACCTGGAAGGACAGCAAAGATGAGCAAAACAGTTGCAGAAAGAACATTTCGAAGACTTCATCTGGAAACGCAGTTTTCTGTGATAGAGAGGCGGCCCGCTTGATAGGGTGGGAGTTTCTGGGTAGGTGCCAATAGGTCTGATGTCACGCCGTAGATCCTGATAGACGTTGGCGATCTCCATAGACTTACACGTCTACCATAGTCCTCCTGTCTCTATCTCGCTCTACCGTGGTTGTGTGGTCCCATATCTTCTCCCCATGTGTATCTAGGACCAATGAAAATACGCCCAAATGCCTGATGCAAATCCTGACAAATTTCCGGGATTTTGGCCTCCAGGCCTGGTCAGAATCCTGACAAAATCGAGGTCCCGGGTGCGATGGCCTGGTGCGAATCCTGACATGACCGCGTTGGCGAGAGAGAAATTTCAGATGAGTGGTTGAGCGGCGCCGATTTTGCTTGAAAACGCGACCATTTGGACGGGAAACCAGCGTAAAACTGCGGCAGGAGGAAAAGTTTGCAATAAACCGAGCCTGCGGCGCTATTTTGGGCGAAAAAAATAGGCCTATTGCAAAATTCCTGACATTTTGGCGAAAATTTGGGCTCTAGGCCTGTGTCAATCCTGACATTTCTTCAGCAAAACGGTCCTGACATTTAGGCCAAAACAAAATCAGGCCTTCACCCGCATTTTCATTGGTCCTGTGTATCTGCGCAGTCAATCACTAGCCGACCCGAAGTGCCTTGAATATCGGACACCATCACGATCTTCTTGTTCTTCCTCCCCCCATCTTGCGCGCACCTAACCAGGCCTTTCTCAACCCTCAAGCACATTCCTCTGGGTCCTAGTCCTATCCAAGACTTATTCTCAAGTCTCAATGGTTGCCCGAGCCTCAAGTTATCACAAGATTACTCTTTAGACTTCAAGTTAATGGCACTAGCGCTGCCGAGCCTCAAGTCTCCTCAAGTCCACTTCCATTCACATCAAGCTCTTTTCAATTTCCTCAAGCCTATTCTCCTGAAGCCTTTGAATCTTCAAGCTTCAAGCGTCGCGACCTCATGAACATCCAATCTGTAGAGGATCCGTACGGCGTTTACGGCGTAAACGCCTCGTGAAGGTCCTCACCCATCCTTCACGACGCCACCGGCATGGCCTTCACGTCCCTCATCTACACCTTCACGATGCGGATGATGACCTTCACGCTTAAGGACCTACCTTCAATTGTTCTTTCAGGAGTACAGTCGACCCTTATGGTGAGCTTCACATGCGAACGACTGTGTCCCGCTTGCACGATAGACTTGTTCCTTAAGGCAAGTCGACAACCTTCAAGGCTGGTGAGAATGTGAACGGTCTCCGATGACCTTCACGAGGGCTCTGTTCCTTAGGGCAGGTGGCACATCTTCAAGACCTGTTGGGACGTGAACGGTCTGGAATGAACCTTCACAATGGTCCTTCTCCTTAGAGCAAGTGACCAACCTTCAAGACCTATTGGGACGTGGATGGTCTACAATGGCCTTCACGATAGCTCTGTTCCTTAAGGCAGATGGCTTGCCTTCACGACCGTGTCGTACGTGAAGGCATTTTCCGAGTCGTGAACGATGTTCAACGAGTCCGTGAGCGGTTCGCTTTGCGTCGTGAAGGATAGCAAATTGAAGATCCTTCACCTAGATGTTCAAGATGCCCAGTGCCTCCAACGGCTCTGCGGTCGGGGACGTATATTATAAATTGCAGACACAGTACACAATTTGTGAGCCCTGACCTGATGAAATAAGTCTCGTATTCAGTCACTCGCAGTGTCCAAAATCACATTAATCTATTAGTTCAGGATTTCCTTCCACGCTTTATGGAACAAGTATCGCGGTTGGGGAACCACTGGCTTGAGAATGGTTCTGTTTTTTGGCCTGGAAATTCAACAATGTGCTTCAATTTCCATCGGTTCCCTCGAGGACTCCGTGTTGCTATGCCCGCACTATGTCAGTACCATAGATTCAAGCTATCGGTCCAACTGTGCCTTGATACACCTTTGGCTACTCGAGTGCCATCAGCTTTTGCCTCGGGAGATGTACAGTGTGCAACGTTCGACGTCACCTGGCACTACAATTTAAATGGAAGTTTCTTTCTACCTCCGATTAACATTTAACCATTGGGTGCATTCCAACTGTCGACACTAGGGCTCCGTTGACAGATCGGAATATATGTTCGGGGTCATTTATATGTCCTTACTACTAAGTTAAAGTCGACTTGACACTGCAGGCACAAGAATTTCGGTTTCTTTCGCGCATATTGATACCTATTGAGTTCAAATTTTGTCCTCTCGATGTGTGGAAAACATTCAAACCGTAGAGCTGCGCGAAAGTGGAAAATGGTTCGGTTCGCATCGAATATTCCCACGGTTCGATTTCTCCGCCGAGGATATTGTTGATCAGTTTTGCTGTTCCTATTGCCCTGAGAGGTTCACCATGAGCTCGCCTACCTGGTATGTTTCAGGTTACGGTCGCGCGCCTCAATACTATTCCGACAGAAATGTGACACCCCATCTGCACTCTATTTCATTCCGTCTCCCCTTAATTTCGACGCAATATACTGGCTAAGTTTCGATTCCTTTTCTTGGATTGGCTTTACATTCATCGTTGAACGGAATCTCAGAGAGTGTGGGACGAACGGTGATGAAAGGCATCCAAGCATTTGTGCCCATCCGTGCTCAACAATGCAGAAATTGTCCTGTTTTTGGGCTCCGTTCATGAGCTTGATTTTATGCGCATAGCTCTCGATGTACTGTCAGCGACAGCGCCTTTACTCAGAGCGTGCATCAAAGTAAAAACCAGGAATAGGGACGTACACCTTTTCAGCGGAAATAGCTATTGGGTCCGGCAAACTTACGGAAGGATGGGAAAGAATGTGCTTACATATGCAGAAGGCGCAGATGGGTCTGAGCAGGCGGATGAAGAGGAAAAAATGAAGGTGGAGCCCTTAAGCTTGAATAAGGGCGATTATTATTTATATGTGACGGTGTGTCTCGCCTTGGGTACCGGGACTATTAATGTAGATTCGACGCTACGTGGGTTAGGTGCATGCAAGGATGAGAGTCTATCAGGCCGCGTGGAAGACAAAAGAAGTATGAAGACATACCTCGACCAACTCATACCAACCCCCCTCGCCGTTGACTCTTGCAAGCCCACCCACATCTACAAAAGCATCAATCTCCTCGTAAATGTATCGGACAGGAGCATCGGAAGGAGAAGCAACAACTCGGAGGGGAGGTGCACGCACCTTGTACTCAGTACATTTATCTTGTTGTTGCCAAGCACCTGGGCGTGTTTGCCAGGGCTCAGGTGGCTGGAGTGTAAACTCCTTTGATTTGCGGTAAAGATAACGGCGGAGATAGAAGCAATGAAATAATGTACTGGTGCGGAGGACTACCGTATCCCTAATCCCACGAGCCCGTGGACGATGCGATTTCCCCCTCCGCGCGTGCTGAGACTGGACTTCTAAAGAGCTGGATGGCCTTCTGTGAATATTAAACCGTAACGAGCGACACAGGGCAATGGTTGAGTTTCCATCAGAAGTTTCTCACGGTTCGATTTCATTGCTTTAGTTGTTTTGGATCGGGTTTGCCTTTTATCTCTCTACTGGGACGTACATAGTTTGGATATGAAGCCTTTATTTCCGTGCTCAGAAGGATATATTGCCACAGAGTCGTGGAATGCCCTCTCCGTTCTATCTCGTTCAACCTTAATTCGATGCTCGTTAGACAGACTTCAATTTTGCTTCTTCAAGTTCACTGTTTCGATTAAGAGAACACCACAAACGGGCAATTGTGTTGAACAGCGGTGTACTTACGGTCAGGAAATCGGGCGGGAAATCAATATGTTGACTAGCTATGTCGTAAAGTAACCGGAATGCGGTTTTCACATCAAAGCCATGGTTCCCGTGAGCCAATTTTTTGTCTGTAGTCTCTGAAGTTACCCCTCACACAGCCCCCAATGAAAAACCCATCAATTTTGCCTACCTCAGGCAGGAAAGTTGTGGTTTTGACGAGGTTATGTATTGAAGAGTGATTTTCTGCCGGTTAAATTTATTTCTACAGGGCCAACGAAGAATGAGGTACCCTAGATTTGTGAGTAGGATCCTACACATATATCAATATTTCTGAGATCTTCAAACCTGTATAATGGCCTCAGGACAACTGTCAGGACAACAAAACAGTTATTTTTAGAAATTGCTACTGGCGCCTCTGGAGCTCCGGATTCCTTGAGTCTCAATGACTCAGAAGCCTCAAAATTCATTGTAATTCCATAACACATTCATTGAAATGACCATTACCGCGTTCCCTGGCCCTTGCGGTTGATTTTCCGGTTACTTTACGACATAGCGAGTAGAGCTTAGCCATTTGCGGTCAAGGTAGGTCTAGTCAGCACCAGGTATCCACTGTACGCGAGGCGGGGTTTTAACCAACACATCTCCCTACATTCAATGAGAGGCTATCGCACGCGGCGCGGATGGCACGTCAGCCCACCGTGCCCTATGCATGCAGGTAGAACGAGCATAAGGTACGTGGTGCGCGATGGACGGTGGATATGATTGACAAATAATGTGAGCGGGGATTGGAGGCGCTGTGCGAGGAGCAGGGTGTGTAATCGGAACGGCGTCAGTTTGTTCCAGGTAAGGAGCCGGGAGGGAACGTTTAAGGAGGTCGTAAGGAGCCAACAAACGCAGATGGAAGAGGAGAAGGATGTGGGGGGGACATAGAGGCATGGCGTAAACAACAAACGGAAAGCATAGGCCGGCCGGCGGCGTGGAGGTATAATATCCGAGGAGAGAGAAAGGAGAGGAGGTTCTATTTCATGATGCAGCGGATATCTGGTTTGTTGAGGCCGAAGACTTAACACGTGCTCCACTCGCTCGGGTGTCGGCGACGCGCTCTGGGTGCCAAGTGAGTAACGAGGCAACTGCTAGCAAAGACGTACACGTGCGCAGGAGTTTGGCAACTAAGGGTAATCCCGTTGAAGCAAATGAATCCCCTTAAACCACGACCTAAATTATAGAAGCTACAACACAAGGGGGCCCAAAGATAAGAAAAAAGGATATCACCTACATATTTTTTTTCTCAGCACTTCTGGCCTACCCCTCCCCCCCTACGTAACGATGATGCCATCAAATTGTCATTTTGAGAAGGAGATCCGAGGCAGCGGAGTATTGAGCTGCGATATTTTGGCAGTAGAAAGGGGCCGTACTGGTAGTGATTTGACAGGAAAGAACAGCAGTCCATGTGGGACAAAGTTACTGCACCATCAACGTTCTCGCACTTGACGCTCAGACGGCTTACTGGGTTGAAACTTGGTTTAAAATGGACCGCGGTGACCCAACTTTGCTAATGGGATGAGTGAGAGGCCTGTAAGAGCAGAGTTATACTTGGGGATCATGTTTGAGATCCTGTGCGAGGCCCTAAACTCCCTAGCGGACCGTCCCGGACGAAAAAAAATTGCATACATATTTTTTTCCCGGCGGACCCTCGACCCCTCCCCCCCTCTACCCCATATGGTAATCGCTTATCCTTGGGTCCCCTTGCTACAACACGCACCTTTCTTTGGTGGACATTGGCCGGTTCCTCAGTTTCCCCTCCGGCAAATGGTCCATGTTCTTCCCGACATCCTTTCCGACGCCATTGCGGACGTGCTGGTCGAGCGCATCTGCAGATGAGCCGTACCAACAGTATTGGCGGAGAGAAGGGCCGCACACTCACGATTAAGATACTTGAGCTTGGCCCATACCGACAGTGGGGCGGGTTCATTGTTTGGTGGTGGTGGTGGAAGGAGAAACCGAAACGAGACCCGCGATGACGGTTGGGAGAAAGTGGTTACAGCTCGTGAGCGGTGAGAGTATCGTGAAGGATGTTTGGCATCATGAACTTTGAAAGTTCAAGAGGTGTAGTCGGTCTTGAGTCGGTCGTGTAGTAGCCGCGAACTCGTGAACGATGTAATCGGTTCAAGTGGCGAAGGAACCACAACATCGTGAACGATATGGGCCATCTTGAACAGGGTTGATGAAGGTGAAGGACGGAGTGGGACCTAGAGGTTGCCGCCAGTAGTGAGCGGTCTGTCCATGACCGTGAACGACTCCAGATGTCCTTCACGAGGTGGGTATCGTGAAGGTATACTCACATCGTGAAGGATGGTGATAATCGTGAAGGATATTTACGGCGTTTACGCCGTAAACGCCGTTATAATCCTCTACACATTCATCGTTCTCGCGACCTCTGTCTCTACCTGTTTCACCCGTAATCAGACGGCAAAACGGCGCGCTTCAAGTCGCTCAGCAAAGCCGGTAACTTTCTTCCATATTCTTCTATCACATGTATTGTATGTACTAGGACGATATACATACTCTTTCCTGCATTTTTTTCTGTCCCCAATCGACGCCTGGATTGCAAGTAAAAATAGCGTGGAATGGAATTACAATCACAGATCAAAGATGTCCGGCGAACTAAACCGAGCCCGAGTCTATGGGAGCCTACTGTAGTGTTTCGACCAAGTGTTCACGTTACAGGTCACAGAGGTTTGTGAATTGAACACTTTTGTACATCGTAACACATCATATCCCTTAAAATCATCGGATTCGGGTGAGATTGATGCCATCAATTGAGTTTTCGCGGCCCAAATCACCATTTAAGGCAAATTCCCACGCTGTGAACACCTGGCTTTCTGAACACTTGAGGTCACGTGTAACAACCTGTGAACAATTGGTCGAAACACTACAGTATGCGGGCCTACAACTCCACATCCCTACTGTTCTATGGACTCTACCGTAGAGAACCCCAATCTATATCACCTGAAATAGAAGGGGAGGGGGGGGGGGGGGGGGTGACTATGAGTCTACTGGCCTACTGGAGCCTATACTGGCCTATCTAGTAAGGGGGTGTTTTTTTCGAGATGCTTGGTGCCAGTTTGCGCCAGGCATTAGATCCAAAGAGTAGATGGCCCAGATTATGGTCAATAGTCAAGAAGGTTGATAGGAATGTGGGCTCAAAAATGTCATAGACATCTGGCGTGTCGTATCGCACCCACTTTTCGGGAAGGCTCGAATGCTCCTGGATTTGGAGCTGACCAGAAATCAGTTTCAGAGCCCTACAACAGGGCTGCAAGATGCACCGAATAATTGTCGACGAGTTCAGCCATACAAACAGGGATGGTACAGGAATCTTTGGCATAGATGTACCGCCAATCAACATACCCAAGTCGTTGCTGTGTGGTCGGAGCAAGATACACTTATCAAAGACCACTCTCAGCGCGATACAAAATCGCAAAGTATCCTCCGCAGAAAAAAGAAGTCCCAGTTCAAAATCTCTGAATTAGCGGTGAATACCACCTCCGAGCAGTTAGGGCAAGCGCAACTGCGGAAATAAGCAGTGAGTGGCCATTAGGGTTCAGGTTGGTGGTTTAGGTTTGGGTTTGGGTGGTTCAGGTTCGAGTTCAGGTTAGAGTTAGGGTTTGGTTAGGTGTGAGGGTTGAGGGATACTGTACTATTTCGTTCAAATCGACAGTCACGCATCACGCACCCCCCTGTCGATGCCGAATTTTGGTCGAGGTCACGCGTCACTCGGGCCTCTGTCGAAGAGCCAAGTGGTTACGCAGGTCCCCAAATTGCCCAAAAAGTGCAAAAAAAAAACCAAAATTTCGGTTCAAATGTCGAAATTTTCGGGGTGTCACGCAAAAATTCGGTGCCTGTCGAGATGTCGAATAGGTAAAACGTGTCACGCGTCACCCCCCTTGTCGATTTGAACGAAATAATACAGTATATTTGCCCTGGAAAAAGAACAGGAAAAGGGGTTAAATTTTTATTTCTTGCTATCATCAGACCATCAAAGTGTCGTAAATTGCCCACAGTGTCGCAACTCGTCAAAAGTTGGCGGCGAGTCTTGGGCGAGTCTGAGTTTGAGAGTGTCGCCGTTGACACATCCCCGGAACAAACGGAGCACAGCGTTTGATTCACGCATCACCGCCTCAAAATTTGATCTACATCAACCTCAGACATCGTACTCCATTCTACAACTCACAGACCACATAATTGGGCAGCCTACATATTCCTTGTATTATTCAGTGGCCCACTACCCCGACTGGCCCGGTAGCCAGTCACTGATAGTAGGACCGGTCAAGCAGTGTCCGCAAATCACTCAACGAGAAAACTCACTATCTGTGTGAAGAAAAGTTGGGATCGGTCAAGCAGCGTCGACACATTATTCAGCAAGAAAACTCACTACCTGTTGGAAGAAAAGTTGCGACCGGTCAAGCAACGTCCACATATCACTCAACGAGGAAACTCACTTTCTGCGCGAAGAAAGATTCGGATCGGTCAAGCAGCGTCCACGCATCACTCAACGAGAAACTCACCATCTGTGTGAAGAAAGATTCAGGTCGGTCAAGCAGCGTCCGCAAATTAGTCAGCAAGAAAACTTACCTCCTGTTGGAAGGAAAGTTGCGAGCGGTCAAGCAGCGTCCGCACATCACTCAAGGTAAAAACTCACTCCCTGTTAGAAGCAAAATTCGGACAGGTCAAGCAGCCTCCGCACATCACTCAAGGCGAAAACTCACCCCCTGTTAGAAGCAAAATTCGGACCGGTCAAGCAGCGTCCAGACATCATTTGACAACAAAACTCACCATCTGTTAGAAGAAAGGTTCGGATCGGTCAAGCAACGTCCACACATCACTCAACGAGAAACTCACTATCTGTGTGACGAAAGATTCGGATCGGTCAAGCAGCGTCTCCACATCACTCGGCGAGAGAACTCACCGTCTGTTGAAAGAAAAGTTGGGATTGGTCAAGCAGTGTCGACACATTATTCAGCAAGAAAACTCACTATCTGTGGGAAGAAAGATTGGGACCGCTCAAGCAGCGTCTGCACATCACTAGACGAGAAAACTCACCTCCTGGCGAACCTCCTGTTCGATAACGATGCGTCAGATTCACGACACAATCAAAAACATTAACCAAGGGAATCCAGAAGTCAATAAGGACTCTGGACGAGGAAGGCGGGGTAACACATGGTGTGCACCAAGATTATGAGTAGTCAAGAAGTAGTTTGATGCTCCCGTCCGACTCGGGGCCCGTCAGCGTTTCTGGTTGTCGCCACTGTTTTTTACCGCATACCTTAGGTATTATTTTACCGTGGGTGCTCAGCTTTGCTGAAGATACTGCAACTTCCCACTCACCGCCAAGTTGAATTTTCCCAGACCCTCGGGGATTCTCGGGCACTTCTCTCTGTACGCGCAGTTGATTTCGAGCACAACTGTTTCGGTGAGGAAATGGATTCAGAAGCTGGGTAGCACATGGTGCGTACCACGACGTCATACCTGACGAAGAGCTGTTCATACCGTTTAGCTTGGTTCACCCCTTCGACTCGGGACCGCCAGTAGTCATGGACTTGATACGCCATACCGTGGAGAGGCGACATCCATCAAAGACTATTGTAACCCAATTTAGAAGGTTTGCTTAATTGGGAAAGGGCTCGCTTAACGCTTTGATCTCCTCCGCCCTCATCTACCTTCGCGCAAACGATGGCGTCTGAAGGGCGAGAAATCCGTTTTCGGCCCGAGGAGGATAGTAGTACACCTTATAGTACTAAGGCGAGGTTCCGGATGAAAGTTGCACCCGACACTCCTGGGGTTGATGGATTTTGGGGCCCGAGACATGGCTTCCAAACATGTATTCTGTTTAGCGCAATTTTTGGAGCCTGCTCAAAAATGAGCTGAACATAGCTGATTTTTAGATCCCCTTTGACTCCCAAATCTCAAGAATGTTCCAGCCTCTAAACTTGCCGAAACATGTAAGATGTTTGCTGTCAGTTCGGCCGGGAAAAACTCTCTGGTTTGGGGCACAAACATGCAAAATCTCATTGTTCTTGTGCTGTTTTGAGCTCAAACAGTTTGATTTTTGGTTACAGAAGATTTGCGGAACATATCAGATTTTCTGCAAGCATTTGGGTTCGACAAATGGTGGATGTTTGCTGTTCAATTGGGTGCCCAGATATGGTTTATTTTTGGTTCGTATTTGGCTTGGACACAAACAGTGAACCAAAAAGAAAACATGTCTGGAGCCGATGTTTTGTCCCAAACAGCCATCAACCCCGGGAGTGCGATTCATCCATGTCTTCCGGCGGAAATATATCAGTACTACCAAGTGAGCGGAGCCTATGTATTAAGGAAATCGAGACATTTATCAGTGTAAATGTAGCACCCACTTATGGGTTGATAAATTTAAACCCCCTCGCTACGCCCAGTCCTGAGGCTAGTGGCACTTCAATTCAACAAACTCCGCGAAGAGGAATGCCTGCTTTGACGTATATCAGCCCAGCACCTCCGGATTTTACCCCCTCACCAGTCACCCTCCTTCTCAACTGGAGTTCCCTTGCTTCTATGCCGAGCCTTCCCGAGTAACGGCTGATCAGGAAACACAGACTGATCCTGAAGAGGTCATATCGGATCTGCGATCGGAGTTGGCCCTCAACTTTGCAGGAAATATTTTTGACGGCATAATCGCCGATACCAGGCTTGGTGGACGCCAGCGCAAAACATTCAGGTGGCCAAAAGGGCTGGAGATCGGCCCCGAGGACCGACTTCTTGTTGTTTTGCGTGCAATCAAGAAAGCGGGCTTCCCAACGTTGGGCTCTTTCCTTGTGCAGGCTTTCGAAACAACATCAAGTATAATAAGCACCCTACTGCATACCTCAGCATTTCCTTTTTCCTCCAGGCCCAAGAAAACTCAGCTGCAAACCATCCTGCCGCCATCGTTGATTTGATTTTCCGGCACCGGAAATCTCAAGACTTCATTGATGGAGTTCCCGTCGAACCCGATTTTACCGTGCTCCGCTACGCGCTGCCCCCACCTGTCCGTGCCGACATTCCCCAACTCCACGCCGTCGAGGGACTTTTCATGTCAAAATTTATGAAACATGTTCTTCGGCTCCGCAAAAGCGACATTCGGACTATGCGTCTCACTAATATCGACGAATCCACGACTGTCGGTGCTGCTACCCTTTTGTGGAAACTTATTATCGGGCAATTGACGGTAGTCCCAACCACACTCTATCGATGGCTGGTGATGGTTTGCGGCGACCAACTCAGTATTGATCGTGTTCGCAAAATCAAAGAATACACACGAAAACTCGGCAATCCGTTCCAGCGCCACGAGTGGGCATTACCCGTGATCCAATTGTGGCATCTGAAATGGAACTGGCAGAGGGCCATATTTCACCTGCACTGGCATCGCGATCTTGGGAAGGACATATTTGGTCTTCATCACGATTGGGAAGTCCTCGAACGCGGCAAGTTCAACCCCGACAAGTGCGACTTTTATCCAGCCCATCATATTCTAGAGGATCGATTTGAGACTGTCATATTGGAGGCATTGCGGTGAGTTCCTTAATTATTTCACTTTCTCAGTTCTGATGAAAATAATCTACAGCTTACTATGCGAGGAAGAAACGGGTGCGAGGAAGAAACGGGTGTAACATACGGACCCGAGTTAAAACTTATCGATGCCGTTTGCAAGTACTTCAGTCCCGAAGGTCCTCTCCATGAATGTTCATTTGAGCGACTCGAGGGATTCTCTACGAAGGTTAACAAACGGTACAACAAACTACGGAAACGAACTCCTGGAGCTTGCCTGCAATTTCCTCTATGAATGGTCCGACGATCTCCGTTGGCTGTTCTTGAAAATTACCTGGTAAACCCGACGGGTCGACACGGACATTGGCTGGAACTTGACTTGCTCCAGGAACATTTTGATTTCTGGATCAAGTCACTGTTCAATTCGAAAAGCCATGACTTCGATGGCAAACATCTCTCAGAGGCAGTGGGCTTGAACATCCCCGGGATCAGCAAAATGCGCGAGCGCTTTCCCGGCCTTTTTGGGTTGAAAAAAAATGGGCAAAAACATCGCACCACTGCCGCCGTCGATGATATCAACCGACTGGGAGTACATTTTCGCGAAGAACACATTCTCCAATGGGAAGTGGGACGCAGCCAGCCATATGTTGTTGGGAACGAGTTTGCGGAAGGAGTTTCAGTGTTGAACAGTGGAACACTGAAGACTTTTTTAGCGCGCACAACCTCTGGTGGATCTGTGCATGTTGAAGGCAGCGCCGGCGACTCAGACCACAACGAAGGGGACAATGGTCTTGAGCAGCCCCCGTGCCCGAGTACACTTATCGAGGGAGTACTGGACCTTGGCGAATTTATTACCGGTGCGGCGACGTAAATAAACAAGTAAATGTAAAGATTATGGAAGTTGAAGTAGAAATTATGGACGGAATAGGGATTATATGCGCCTTAGTTCGCGTTCTGGCCAAAAGCATTGCGTTTTCGTTTCCCCCTCTTCTTGGGAGAGGACGGAGGGCTCGGAATATTAGTTTTGTCACCGAGAACTTGAGGTTCAGCAACGGCCATGAGCGTTGACTTTATCTCAGCAATCTCAGCAGGTGTTGGAAATGGTACCGCGGTGCTGGAGAGGTTGAGCGAGGAATGACGAGGTGTAATGAAGACTCACGATATATAATTTCGGCCAGCCGGTCCACCAAAATTGTTTTATTGCCGCCGAGCTACCCTTGGTGCCACCTACACACAGCCTGCATAGATGAATGTGTTGGAAGTAACACTAACCACTCAACCAGTCTGGTTGAGTGGTTAGTGTTACTTCCAACAAAATGCCAACTCCGGTTCCCCGGAGATTACCATTCGCGCTGCCTGCTTTAAAGGCAAGCCCGCTGGCCAGCTGTTGGTGTGTTAGGTTGTGATCCTCAAATGTGGTGCACGGGTGAACTGTTCCGTCCCAGCGGGAACTTCCGCCGCGGGCCCGGGGATCGAACCCAGTAGCGACGCCGGCCCAGCTTACGGAGGATCCGAAGTTGGCATTTTGTTGGAAGTAACACTAACCACTCAACCAGTCTGGTTGAGTGGTTAGTGTTACTTCCAACAGAATGTAGGTCTGTCTAGGCCTGCCTAGGTCTGTGTAGATCTGCATACCTGGGTATAGCATAGCTAAGGTAAGTGCAGGTCAGTGCAGATCATTGTAGGTGCCTACATCGATGCCAGCGTAGCCGCACCCAACTTGGTTAATGAACCAGTTTTAAAACCAAAATTGAAAACAGGTACAAACTAGGCTGACATAAAGTGAGTGTAGGCATTTGAACTGACCTACAATTACCCAGGCTAGGCCACCTGAGCAGACCCATACGGAGCTACATCCGGCTCAACTCAATTCTGTCCAGCTGTGCATAGGTATCTAAACTGACCTGTTGTAGCCGCCTACACTGACCCATACTGAGCTACATCCAGCTGAACTGAGTCAGCATAGGAAGGCCCGGAATGCAGTGATTGCAAACCGGCACACAACAGCGTGAACGCCGAACAAACACCTCGCCGTTGTGCTCCAAAATGGTGCAGCAAGGGCATTTTTCAGCCGTGGGATTGAACCACTGGACAACGGTCTGTGGCAGCTTGTTACGGCGGGCGGTATCCGCTACTTGCTTTGCACTTGTTGATGTCGGCGTGGATTCTAGAACCCAGGAAGGCGCAAACATGTAGATTTCCGCCGGCAACCCATCCCTCCCGGCACGTCCGGCTTGTTGTTGTTGGTTCGCAACAGACGTTGAAACGTCGCTGAGAATGACACGGCGGACATTCGGGACGTCGAAGCCGTACGTCGCGGTGTCGGTCACGATGAGGACTCGGATGTGACCAGCTTTGAAGTCCGCGCAAATGGCTTGCCGCTGATCGAAGGGTACAAGCCCATTGTACGTCTATATCAGACGGTCTCGGTTGGGAATATTTGATGGAATAAGACCGTCGAGGTATTTCATGATAGAATTTCCGCGGGAGATGAAGTCGGCAAAAATGATGGTGAGACGGATTTGGGCGGCGTCCGTCAAACCGAGTGGAACAACGAAGCTGAAGTCCAGGAAATGTTCGACGCTATTCGGGTGTTGAAATATTCGAACTACGTATTGCAGATTTGGCCGATCCACCGAGTACCGTGCGTTTCTGCACCCGCCGGGACAAAAACCCAGGGACTTTGCCATCTGAATGGCTTCGGCGTGTGTAGCAGTTGCCGTAGCGGCTGTCCAAGTGGTTGAATTATTGCTGCCATCCAGACGGCCGTGGAACGTGTCTGAGAGAGGGTTAGTAGGCGATGCAAGGGACGAAGTAGTCGAGTCCATTGGGTGTATGTTCAAAATTCCTTTACTGCGGCGTCTGATGAGATTTGGGAATTTGGGAGGTGTGGAAGCAAGACTTTCAGCCGCATGAGCCTGGATGAAGGATGTGAAAATACAATGCATAGCATAACCCATCAGAGCCCCAAACTGCGCTGTGTAACGATAACGATGTTGCGGGAACGTGCGCATGCAGCGGGGCATCACCAAAGCAAGTTGAGGATTGTGGACCTTAAACGTGATCATCCCAACGTCGGCCTTAACGGGAGCTATTGCCATCGCGTGGCCATTCTGCCGCACAGTCAGATCACTCATCGCTATCTCTACCATCTACGGGTACAGCTTGAATCCCCCTTGCTTCGCTGGCACTCATATACTCTTCACAAAACAGATTTGCGCTCGTGGTTCAGCTCCCTCAAGTTGGGTTTAGTCGTCACCGCTGGGATGGGTGAACCGGACGACCGCGGCCTACGGAATGGAATTTTAAACACAATTCTCGGCAGAGGTACCCTCTGTGGTCCTCCCCTCGGGGGCCTCCTGAGGAGTACAGACCTTGGGTATATGGGTGTGGGTTTCTATGGAGGTGTGCACTTACATCTTATTCGAAGCGACTGATATTGAAGTTGACTGCTTTGTAGGTGGTGTGACTCTGTCCAGTGTTTGTTTCACTATCGCGACTCGCTTGGTGGTGGCTCCCAAGCTCATGAGCAAGGTCTGACATAAAGCCAACTGTGAAGCATGTTCCACCCTTGGTATGTATGTACAATTGATTCCAAGGGCTTTGATTCTTCTGTAACAATATGGTATTTCACGGGTAACAACAAATTCTCAAAGCGCACAGAGATACATCAAGCATTCCAAAACTCGAAATATTGGACAACTACATCTAAAGGGTGATTGGGATGCAGTTGATCGCAATGAGACCACCCCATTCCGCCTTCGGCGCTTGGCAGATGACCGTAGTGCTTCCGCTGTCGAATATAGTCAGTTCTACATGATCTGACAGTACTGTGTGAAATAGTGAGTTCACTGACCAGTTGTTGCCAACGATGGTGATAGGGGAGCAGCTCAGCCCGACATTGACGAGAATGCCGGTGAGGTCCAGACCGACAACAGCGGCGACGAGAGACGCGGCGCTGCTGCTCGCAGGCACGACGCTAGAACAGCACTGGGGCGAGGACGGGCAAGTAACCGGGGGAGGAGGGGTGCCGGTGGCGGCAGCAAGGGTCTAAAGTGAGGGCGCAATTAGTTAGATGAAATGTGAACGTCGGGCAGGAAGTACAATGAGGACAGAGGCGACAGCAACGGAGAGCTTGGAGAACATATTTGCTTGAGAGGGCTTGAACGACAGAGGGATGTGGTCGAGTGAAGATTAGGGCAGAACCGCGAGCGCTTTTATACTTCACAAGCTCAGGTACGCAGAAGGAGTTGTACACATTTGGATGGTTTGAACATGGGCGTTTCTGAATGACAGAGCTGTACAAGTGGAGCCTTTCGACAAGGAAGGACAGTTGAAATGTCGGTGGCAGCGAGGAACTGAATTACAAGCGCGGGGCGCATTCCCACAGCTGACAGGAGAGAGAGCTCTAAGAAGCGAGCAAATTCAGGCATTTGACATCTTTGCTGATTGAGACAGAAGCGGAACGTAAAGTCTCTGCAAGTGAGAAACTGAGAGATGCAGTTGACTGCCTGGGGATAAATTTTGGCTGAGACTATGCTCATTCGTGCGTCCTTGAAGAAAAACACTCCAAGGGGACCACGGTGATAACGGCGGGTGAAGAGCGGTAGGAACGAGTCTCATTTCGACGTCATTGATATTAGTCTGTATGCGGACAAAGAGCGCAGCTTGTGCTTGCCAAGATATCTGGATGTCAGTTGAAGAACGAACCGATGCCAGGTATGCTCTCTCTAGAAGTTCTGTTGGGAAAGCCAACAGAGGGCGTAAAACGCGAACCAATTCCATGGCGCCAAGGTTGAAATGAATCCATCACCTTGTCTCCTCGCGGGCGGATTCTCTGTTCGTGAAGCGGGTATCGCAGTTGTAAGATGAGGATAAGCGCTCGATGCGGCGACGCGCCAGTACGTACGCTCAATCAATGAGTGTCTGTGCCGGCTTAGGCTGAAAACCGTGTGTTAGAATCTGAACTGTAGAGGAAACAATACAGTGAGCTCGGTATATACAGGTACAATAAGTATGGAATATGTTGAAGATATAAAGTAGTACGTACCCTCAGTCGCACCAATAGATATTGGTAAGACTGAGGGTCGTTACGTGGCCTCGCAGCGTATATATGATGCGGAGACCGTCGGGGGGTCACGAGTAATGTAAAACAAATAAAAAGATATGAAATAGAGATACCGCTGGACGCCATAACCGGCAAGTCCACAACTCAACACCCCCCCTGGCGGACAGCACCCTTCCTTCTCCAATTTAGGCCCAACTGAGTGACAATCTTCTCATGCGCTGGATGACCAAGCGCCTTCGTCAAGATGTCGGCCACATTCTCCTGTCCAGGTATCGAAGAAACTGCGATCTCCCCGGCTTGCACGCGTTCGCGAATGTAGTGCCAACGTGTGTCAATATGTTTTGACAAACCGTATTCCTTGGTGGTCTCCGTGAGGCCAATCAAGCCAAGATTGTCCCCACGTAACGAGAACGACAACTCCTGGGGAAGGAAGAGTTCGTTAAGCCAGTTCCTCATCCACATCGCCTGCTGCACTCCCCAAGATGCACCCAGAAGTGGAATGGCATGTGTCAACGCATCCGGCCCAGTCGGAGTCTGCAATCCCTCAGGCTTAAGACCACAGCCAGACTTTGTCGCGTCCGCGGGAGGTGTGTATTTTATGCCGTAGTCGAGTTCCGTTGACGTAACATAGAACTCCCACCAGAAGACGCCAGTGTTCGGGATTGGGATTTGATTGAACATGTCCAAGGGTGCAGCATGCATAGGCGAGGTCGGGGCAGGGTCCATAGCTCCCCAAGACCAGCGTGCCCAGAATTTGGTGGAATGGTTTGTCGCGCATGAAGAACGTGTCTTCCGGAGATAGCGGCGAACTCACAGCGTGGATCTGATACACCACCAAAGTGCGGCCACGTAGGGAGCAGATGGCTATGACGGTATTTATCGTTGAAAAATATGTACTTCTTGCAGGTGCACGCTTGACCATGCACATGAACACTGGTTTAATGCACATGCACTGGTATATTTCACAATGTACGCATAAAAATTCCAAAATATGCACCTAAAATGGCAAGAAGCCTATACCTGATGTCTGCTTTTAATATTGTGCACAGTGAGTTTTGCTGCTTGGACGGGTAGCACTGCACGTGGCACGTTGGGTGTTGAACTGTGGACCTGCCGCTTGAGCCGTTTAATCACTCGGCAGTCAGCAGACCCACGCTCACGTTATCGTCCCACGACCCAAGCCCAACCCGAACCCACGCAGCCCATGGGCTGCAGGGCCCGAGACCTGGCATCGCCCAAATGCGTGTGGGCTGGCCCACATCGACCGACGCTACTTTGGTTGAATATATATTACAGGCTGCCTTTCAAAACTGGCACCCCACTTTCTACCAGTTACTATCGTCGTCTTGTCTGTCTTGAATCGCAACTTTACCAGCCAATGGTAATATATTTGGTGTTATACAATACAACTCGATTGATTTAGCCGCCCTGGTTGACGGGATAATTCTAATGGGAAACCCGGTTTCCCGAGAAACCCCCCTCAAAAATTTGGGTGTTATCAGGAAACCCGGTTTCTCGAGAAACCCCTCCGAAATTTTCGGCCGTACACGGGCTTAGCGCCGGCGCATTTTTGAACACTTAGTTCCAGTCCCTGAAGGACGTGGAAAACGAACAGAAAGTGCTTAAATGAACAACATACATCATTCGGAAAGGATTCGAGCGTTCAAGTAATATTCAAGTAAAATAAACATCAGGCTCGGTCTGGGCAATTTGAACGATTATGTCCCTCCTTCCGGTGGAGTGTGCACTTATACGTGGGACGCCATTGCGGTGGGGCGATGTTCCGGGGGGTTTCAGGGTGTGGCTCGCCTTTTATACATGTCCAGAGACTCAAACAAGTCAGCAAATATTATGCCAGTCTGGCCGAAAGGTCGGCGGGTATTATCGCAGTCCGGTGCAGGATCGGTGCCGCAGTCGCCGTAAGCATGGTACCGCAGTCACCGCATGTGTGGCTTGACACAAAGGAATGCAAATCCTTCAGCGTCGGATTCCGCCAAATTTTACCCCGCTCGGACGGGGTTCACTTTGGCCCAAAACAACTTCAGAAGGTTTAGAATTGAGTGGGAGTTAGGTAAGAGACAGGAAGGGTTGATTCATCTCTCAGTAAATTCCTGGTGGTGCCGAAATGCCACCTCTGAATGAAATCGCTAAAGGTTGAACTGTGAGAGTAGGTATTTGATGCGATCAATATCGGCTGTGTGAAGTTCGCATTCCGCGCCGCATAGTGAATATACCCCCCTTAGGATGCTAAGACCATTTCCCAAGCACTTAAGTTAATACCCTTTGAATGTATGTTGGTTAAAGATAAAATAGACCCCAACAAGGTTCTAGATTGAGAACCATCCGCGCAGGCCGCACAGCACACGGTCACTCTTCGGGAAATATGGATGCCAAGGTCGAGCACCGGAAATCACGGAGGGGCTTCACATTAGACAAACGAAAGATTTCCTTGATCGGTGGGGGTTTCTCGGGAAACTGGGTTTCCCATTAGAATTATCCTGGTTGACGACTACGTTGTGAGCGACTTACACAAGGGGCATATCCCAATAACCCATCCCATAAGATCGGAAAAGAACGGGATTCTTTTTTGTAATTATTTTTGGATCTCCGAGCCGCAATCACATTGAAACTTATTTTGAACAATTCTCGGATGATTGGTGGGTGAAGATTGTAGAAGTATTTAAAGTCCTTCTTGAATAAGCTCACAATCTGTCTTAAATGACACCACTACGACTTAACGAGTTTCTGGAGCAGAAACATGCAAAAGATCCTCAAAGCAACTTTTGTAACAATCCGGCCCCAAAAATTTGGAAATGTTTCAAAATCTAATTTGCATAGATAATGGATCTGTTGATGGTATTATCTCCCGACTTTTATGGATCTGTGGTGGCAGAAGACTGGAAAGATATTTGAAATGTTTTCTTGATATCTTTGCGTGCTAAAAATTTGAAATTATTTTAAACCTGTACTCATTATTTGTTCCATAATTTTCAGAATGTTTTCACCATTTCATTAGAGTGTCCAGAGTAAAGATATGCCAGAGATACACTGAAAGATAGCCAAAAGGTATTTAAAATTTCTTCAGCATATTTATCGGCCACAAATACATGTTGTACTTTAAACATGTTCCACATCTTGTTGGAGATCCTGAAAAGACACAAAAAGGGGATTTAAAATTTTGTTTGGATGATAGGGGGAAAATATCTGGATCATGTCCAAATCTGACTTTAAATCTGCTTTGCACATTTCTTACAATTCCAACGAGAATCTGTTGACAAAGTTTTAAGTCTATGTGAACCAATCATTTACAACTCTTTGCGGAACATAAGGCGCGGATCATTTTTTTTCTAAAAATGGACATTTTCGATAGATTTGACTGTTGCCCCTCTAGCCTGTTTTCCTCTGAACCACAACCAATCGGTTCGTACTGTAACACTGCATTGTATAGGCACCTTCTCCCATCCGAAACGGTCCACGGAAGGTCGGCCCGGAAAGCGGGATCATTTTCGGTTACAACCCCCACTGCGATGAGATTTCTGGCACAATGAAGCTAGATATTTTACTGTATACCCTATACCATATATAGAGTTGCACTATATATCAACTGCTCCGCCATTTGTGGTAAAACAGCGCATTCTCCACATAACATTTAGGAACTACTGATGGCACCCCTCTTCATTATTGTTATACCCTCCCATGTCTAGTAAAGTGCACAGTACAACTCTATACATGCCATAGAGTGTACAATAAAATATCTGGGTCCATTGTGCCCTCCATTTCATCGCAGTGGGGGTTGTAACCAAAAATGATCCCGCTTTCCGGGCCGACCTTCCGTGGACCGTTTCGGATGGGAGAAGGTGCCTATACAATGCAGTGTTACAGTACGAACCGATTGGTTGTGGTTCAGAGGAAAACAGGCTAGAGGGGCAACAGTCAAATCCATCGAAAATGTCCATTTTTAGAAAAAAAATGATCCGCGCCTTATGTTCCGCAAAGAGTTGTAAATGATTGGTTCACATAGACTTAAAACTTTGTCAACAGATTCTCGTTGGAATTGTAAGAAATGTGCAAAGCAGATTTAAAGTCAGATTTGGACATGATCCAGATATTTTCCCCCT
The DNA here is from genome assembly GCA_029378385.1 of Mycena metata. Taxonomy (NCBI): domain Eukaryota; kingdom Fungi; phylum Basidiomycota; class Agaricomycetes; order Agaricales; family Mycenaceae; genus Mycena; species Mycena metata. Next base: position 54,705 of record JARKIB010000316.1, on the reverse strand, counting down.
ATCATCCAAACAAAATTTTAAATCCCCTTTTTGTGTCTTTTCAGGATCTCCAACAAGATGTGGAACATGTTTAAAGTACAACATGTATTTGTGGCCGATAAATATGCTGCAGAAATTTTAAATACCTTTTGGCTATCTTTCAGTGTATCTCTGGCATATCTTTACTCTGGACACTCCAATGAAATGGTGAAAACATTCTGAAAATTATGGAACAAATAATGAGTACAGGTTTAAAATAATTTCAAATTTTTGGCACGCAAAGATATCAAGAAAACATTTCAAATATCTTTCCAGTCTTCTGCCACCACAGATCCATAAAAGTCGGGAGATAATACCATCAACAGATCCATTATCTATGCAAATTAGATTTTGAAACATTTCCAAATTTTTGGGGCCGGATTGTTACAAAAGTTGCTTTGAGGATCTTTTGCATGTTTCTGCTCCAGAAACTCATTAAGTTGTAGTGGTGTCATTTAAGACAGATTGTGAGCTTATTCAAGAAGGACTTTAAATACTTCTACAATCTTCACCCACCAATCATCCGAGAATTGTTCAAAATAAGTTTCAATGTGATTGCGGCTCGGAGATCCAAAAATAATTACAAAAAAGAATCCCGTTCTTTTCCGATCTTATGGCATGGGTAATTAGGATATGCCCCTTGTGTAATTACAGCCAACGACAGTACCGAAGGGGCGCGCAAAAAATTCCCTCTTTGGGACATTTTCAAAGAATTCCCCATAACTCCGTCAATTCTCAACGGATTTGGATGAAACCTAGCTAGATTTGCTAGGCTAATCCATGTGGAATTAGTGATAGAAAAAGATATTTTATATTGGGTGATCTGGGATTTTGGTCTGTTTTGGGGTTGGATGTGGTCTAGCAAGCTCAGAACTTGTTCAAACAGTCTGGTTTTGTCGGATGAGAGGTTTACATGGATTTAGAAAGATGTGATAGAGCCAGAATTGCATAAAGTCCATCGGTGGATTCAACTCTCACAATATTCCTCAATAACGTAAACTAGTTGCGAGGACACTGCTAAATACGAGACATGATGAGCAAGCAGATAATGAGAAGTATGTGTGATAAATCAGAGCAAGTCTGATGAATATGCCAAAAATTGGGAGACTTTTCGGTTTGGAAAGAACTTGATGCTACTGTCAAGCGAGAAGCTCGACGACCCAATCCAGAACAGGAGCGCTCAGCTGGTAGCATGAAAGCCAAGCAGCGGAGGCTCAAATAATCTGACTCTGGAATTGTGTGGTCAAGTTCGTACACAAGGCGCACCAGGGACTTCGGGAGACGAAGATGAAGCCCTAGAAACACCACAACCGGAGCAACGCTCCCAAGAGCAAAGCTCGCTTGAAGGGCAAATCCAAGAGACGACCGAAAATACCTGAACAACCTTCTCGGAGAAAGGTTTAACACACAATAAAGTGTGCCCAGAGGAATAAATACCGAAAAAGAAAGAGAGAAAGGGTTAAAGGTATGAGACACTCAGCGTAAATTCCAGTGGAGCCATTCTCTTGAGTTACTAGCAGGCATCGACAGAGGTTAATGTTTGGGTGCCAATCAACATTGACCATGAAGTGGCGGGCAATCACCACACATACCCCATGCACATCCCAGTCAGCACCCGATCGGGTACTGACAATCTACGCACAAGAGGACCCGCCCTAGCAAGCCCAAGTGTCGAAATTGTGTGCGAGATCTCGCCGTAGTCTCAGCATCACACCAGGAGCAACACTCCCAAGAGCAAAGCTTGCTTGAAGGGCAAATAAAAGAGATGACCGAAAACACCACAAGAGGAGTGGTGCGACAGAAAAAGAAGGAGAGAAGGAGGATATGAATAAGAATGGAGTCCCTTCCCCAGCGGTCCAGAGACCAGGCCAAACAAAATCGAGACACTGGAAATTCTAATAGGAAGTGGTATGCACGCAGCGGACCAAATCAAATTCGGCGGGAAAATAGGTATACCTGCAGAGCTGCGCCGGTATTAGGATAGCGCCCAAAAAGCTTCGTCGGCGTTGGATGTACCCACAGTGCTCCGAAGATACAGAATGGAAAGCCCACAGAGCTGTGTCAGCCCAGGAAAGCTGTCCGCAGAGCTGCGTCGACAGATATGATACCCGCAGAGCTGCGTCGGTACCAAGAGGATATAATCAAAATGCCCGCAACGCTGCGTCAGCACAGAACAGAAAGCCCGCAGAGCTGCGTCGGCCAGGAGACAAAACAACCGAGTAATTGGTGCCAAACAATATCACAGTGTCAAGAGATTTGATACCAAGGTATCTGGCGCAAAACTGCATCAAAAGGGTTGAGACCATCTGAACAACCTCCTTGAAGAAAGGTTTAACACACAAGAAAGTGTGCCCAGAGAAAGAAACGAGGAAACAAAGAGAGAGGAAAGAGTTGATGGTATGAAAGACTCAGCGTAAATATTTCCCGGGGCCAGTGTGCTCTTGAGTTGTGCAAAAATAGGGGGGAGGGCAATCCCTGCACACGCCCGCGCAGTAGGGCGGACAATCATCACACACACCCATGGAATAAGAGGCAATCACCATGATGCCTACGAGGCAGTCGCCAACACAGCATAGAATACATAGAGCAGTGGGGCAATCGCCACACACACACCCAAGAATAGAGCAATCACCATACAGTGGCGGGGCAATCACCGTACACACGGCCAAGACAGAACCCGATCGGGTACTGTCAATATATATACAAGAGAACCCACCTGAGAAAGCCCAAGCGTTGAAACTATGTGCGAGATCTTCCGCGCGCCGTAGTCTCGGCCTCTAATCCCGATTAAGCCGAAAAGTAGATTTTATATCAGTCCAAAGAATCCAGAGTTGTCGTCCGGAACAGGAGAGTACAAGTAGAAGCAGAAGAGGGGAGCCAACTTGAGGTCTAGAAGAAAAGGAAAGCCCTAAAGTTAGTTAGACAAAAAAATCCGCGTGCCAGACGAGGTCGACCGGGACGAGGTGGACGTCGTGAGCACGAAGGAAAAGATGTGACTGTGACTTTGGGTCACAGGTCATAAGCCCGGAAGGAAGGTGTCCTCCATCTTGCCGTCTTCCTTATCTTACGCTTATTCTAGCCGGAGCAAGCTCTCGTAGATCCAGCTAGCAATCAACTTGTATTGCCCATTGTCCGAAGTGATCACAAGCACTACAGATTAAATGATATAAAATTTGGACTGTATGATATCCTTAAGAATGTATACAAGTCCTCCATTGCAAAAAAGCAGGTTGGCTGCATACGTTCTGACCATGCTGGAGTGGATTCATCCCCAAAACAGACCAAAATTCTAGATTACCCAATATAAGATATTTTAACAAGTTTGTCTCTATCACTGATTCCGCATGAATTAGCCTAGTAAACTTAGCTAGGTTTCATCTAAATCCGTTAAGAATTGACAGAGTTATGGGGAATTCTTTGAAAATGTCCCAAACAGGAATTTCTTTGCGCGCACCTTCGGTACTGTCGTTGGCTGTAATTGGTTCAGTCAAATAGTGTATGGAATGATCTGCACATGCAAAGGTGGAAGATCTTTCAGACCTTCCTCGATGGATCCGGTCCGAAACCACCTCCCTCTACGACGTTTTCGAACCCAGTCTCGTGTCGACCGCCCTCTCCCTCGAACACAATCTCGGTCACCTAATCTTCGGAGATGTACTTTGGGTAAATCTCGGTGGTGTCGTCTCTCAAGCCTCGGACGAATTAACAACTTTGTTTCGAAACCAGGGTGCGTATCTTCGCTATCCGTTCCCATTTTCATAAATAATCCCAGCGGCTGATCAAGGCGTCGACCATCCAACATTTCTCAAACCCGATCACTACACCCCCCTCTTCCTCGATGCCAGCGAGCTCAGCTCTCAGTCTCTTCCTTGCCGCACAATTTACGCCTACCGTGTTCTAAAGCAGATGTGGTCAATTACCCCGTTCCCTGCAAACTCTCAAGACATTCGCGATATTGAGTGAGTCGTTCATTTTGGCCACCATTCCGCTCACTGATATGGATAGGGATCACAATTCCCCGTACCGAATTGAGGGGGATGAGCGCAAGCATATGTTATTCTCGTATATCGTTGAAAAGACCCGCCACGTGGCGATCGGGCCACTTGAATATTGCAGCAATGCGCACCGAGTCAGTATTGGAGCCTCAACAATGTAGGTGACTTTGCGCATCGCATTTTGTGTTCGCTAACATTCTCTGCAGTGTTGTTCCGTGCTATGCAGACCCAACTTTACCCGAATTCTACGCTCTTCAGGACTTGAAGAGTCGGGCTCTGCCGCCCTCGGTACCCGGTATGCGCCGACAAGGCATGGATTCGACTGCATCCAAGGAACTTGAGTACCAGGTTGGTCAACTTGCAAAAAGCCTTGATCGCAAGCGTACTCGAGCAGAAGGAGACGAGAATCAGGAGACTGTTGATGGTCCACCCAAGCCAAAAAAGAAGCGGTTGAATGCTGATCAACGTTTGGCCGCAAGTGTTTTATTACCTCTGTCGATAAACTAGCACCTCAAATTTATCTTTTGATTCATTTCGACTACTTCAGCCTGTAGTAGTTCGAGAACAGTCTCAGCTAATTTTTCTCTCATTCCCAATGGTCAAATTTTAGGATGGCTAAGTTCAGAATTCAGTGAATGTGATCAACAGCGAACCAAGACCTAGTTCAATTAGTTTATGGGCGACCATATTCATACTATGGGTGGTATATACTTCCCAAGATGCGGTGGGTACCTATGAAACATCCTATGGCGTCAGGATCGAACGACCCCTGGCTGCAATGTATTGTCTTTCTCGCTCGCATCACAGTTTTGTGACCACCTCTGTACATAGACGTGTTTCGCATGGTGGAGATTTGGGGGATCCTTTTGAGGGTGGAAATGTATAGAATAGGACCCTATTAAGAACCCTGTAGCTTCGGAATTCCTTAGCTGAACGATCCGCCGTTGCAATAAATTTATTGGTTCCTCGCATCAAGTTCTGTGACCACCTGTGACATAATCCACCACGTTCCACATGCTGGGGATATCTTAGGGGATACTTCTGAGGCTGGAAATACATAGATTAGGACTCTATTGATGATTCTGTAACCTCAGAATTCTTTAGCTGGACGATCCGCTGTTGCAATGAATATATATAGGTCTCCCGCATCAAGTTCTGTGACATAATCGACCACTTTCCACACACTGGAGATATGTTGGGGGATAATTCTGAGGGTGGAAATACAGAGATTAGTGTTGGAGTTCCACGACAAGTCCAGCACGACGCATCACATGATGCTCTTTTTTTTTTTCTTCGAAAGGCAGTCACTCCGAGGTGAGTTGTGAAGGTCATCTGTGTGCTGGAGACCTCCCACTCAATCGGTAGTAAATCCGGCCGGAAACATGCCTTTTAGGTATTCCTTCAACAAGTTCTGCTTCGCCTGAACGTCTGCACTCTGATCTCCGATACTTTCTGCAGAGCTAATTTTGCCTGGGAAAGTGTCCAAAAACGGAGCTCGCTTTTTTTCGCTCAGAGCTGGAACCAGCACCGCATTCAGATTCGTGGCGGGCCCAATCGCTCTCCAGCGGACATGTTTGTATTCAACACGTTGGTTCACGGAGTTCGTGGGAACCAGCTTCCAGCGGAGGAGGAAATAATGGACGAGGAGGAGCTCGAGGTTTATGGGATTAATTGGGCCGGTCTTCGCAACGATACACTCCTCGAATCACAACAAGCAAACAACCCTACATCTGAGGGTGCAACCTCATGGGTTGGAAGGGTAGGGCCCCCACCATTGAGTGATCTCAGCAATGTTGTGGTCGAGCCACCACCAGGCTTGTTGCAGGAAGGAGAGGAGGTAGACCTATACAATGCGGTCGGGAGTGCCCAGGATGAGGACTGCATTGCAGTTTGGACTCATGCTCTTGCCCATGCACGCTATCTTCATCCCGAAGCTTTTTAATACATTTTATTTGAATTTGAATTTTATTTATCGAGCCTAACACAATTGAGCCGACTTTGATTGTCAAGGTCTTTCTATCTCAACAGGCAACCTTACTTAAAATTTACCAAAACTCACATTTGCTTTCAAACCCAAACCAAGCACAAAATCAGGACTGCCGTCTGTTGCCGTTATGACGGCATCCATGGCCAGCTATCCGAAAGGCACGGCAATCAACCATGAGTTCAAGAATGAAGTTGCATTTGAATTGTGTATAAGCCTAGAGCCTGCCATTCAAGAGGCTTCTTTGAAAAGCTCTCAGCCTGCCGGTCGGGGGCACAGGGAAATTAATTATCCAGTCCAATCCCATGCATCTTACCGCAACTGATGTGGGTCTGATGTGGGACGGTGTGGGACAGTGCGGGCATTGATGGTTGAACTTGGGTTGAACGGGTGTGCCGAGATTTGATGTGGGTGTTGATGTCTTTGATATGGGCATTGATTTACACAATCCGACGGTTGATTGTTGAGTCCTAGAGCACCAAAAGTGAGTTGTAAGAAATTGATGTGCTCAATCTTGCCATTCAATGTGATACTTTGTTGTGTCCCTTGTTGTAAGTGCGGTGTGCAATGTTCCCGGCGTGACGTGTTAAGTGCAATGTACATTTTGTGCATTTTAAATGTTGTTTGATGCTCTTCATTGTGCATTTGAACACTTCTTGTGCAGAAATAGTTGTACTCGTGCACATATTGGTGTGCTTGTGCACGGTGCAATGTGCACGCTTTGAAGTGCATATTTTTCAGCAAGAAAAACTTTTATAGATGGCAGCGTCACCGCGCAAAACCTGAGGCGAAATGTGTGTACACCTGATAGCTACGTGGTTGGCAGCTGTCTTCTGCAAGCTGAGTTTACAACTTACTGCCAGCTGCTCCGCGGTGTGTTGGGCATATATTGCTGCCAGCTAGCCATTGAAGCCTTCCACATAAGTAATATTGTGAAATATGGCTCTGAAAATCCACCACTGTTTCTATCCAATTCAACTGCTGCCTCTCTTCAAGTAGTTTGTTGAAGTTCGACTCGGAACTGCGTAAACGATAAACTTAGCTTGAATCTTCTCGTATAGGTGCCTTCAATTCGAAGAGACGAATAATGCGTGATATAATCAGACACTTATTTTCGGGGACATCGTTCTGTGGGATCGATACAGGGATTAATATACTCGAAGATGAAACAGGATTTCAACGCACAAGGTGGTCCGTGCGGGTGTTTGTTCTCGCTTGTCATCACGTGCATGTTGGATGAGTCACTCGGCGACTCGTCACTCAGTCACATCTCTCCTCCTCATATCTCTCTTGCGTCCCACGTCGTCGTTCCGCCTGGTCCTAGTCCTCATCGATCATCGTCACCGCCCTCCCACAGACCTGCAGGCTCGGGTCCACAGCAAGGCCTCCACCGCAAGATGAGTCGACTCGCTTCAAGTCTTCGCGATTGCCACATCGCTCTTTCCATCCATGCGACTCGCATCTGTGCATGCCCACCAAGCTCCCCTCGAAGACTCTGCACCCAGACGCTCACTACCAACCCTCGTGCTTCTCAACGGCAACTATATAAGGGAAAAGAGAAACAAAAAGAGATACCAACAAGCGGTAACCATGGCGGGGTCCCGAGTCGAACGGGCAAGCCAAGTGGGTAATCACAAGGGTCACAACCTATGATATCCTGGTGCACACCGTGTGCTACGCCAACGTTCTCATTTATTTTCTTACCATGTCTATGCGTGCTCGCAATTTATGGCGGTCACCGAGAACCCCCAGGAAATTCAACCTGGCCATAGGCGTCGTGCTGGAACATTGCGCAGCCAAAGTTGGGCTCGAGGGAAGGTGGTACTGAGCTAGCATGGTGAGAATATGGGCCATGTGGCCATGCACATGGGCTGAACACTGTGTTCAGAACACATCGAATTTGAGGGGATCCAGAGGCCGGCGGAATGCCCGAGAGGCCCGAGGGTGTGAACAAAATTCTCTGGCAGTCAGGGTAAGTACATTGATGCGCACCAGCTCGCGCTGGGCGCGTATACACATATAGCGCCTTTCTACCGAGCGCCTTTCCCACGGTTCATCGAATCGGATGGCGCCTCCGCAACTCGACATCGCCTTTCCGCACACCGCGTGGTCTCCGTCTCCGTATCAATAACCCCTTTCGCCACTCATTGAATTTGATAACGCTCCGCCATCACTCCTCCGATCAATCCTCCGTTTCGCGCCCTCCGTTTCGCGGCGCGCTTTCTATTTATATCCTTTGTGCGCCTTTCTACTTGGCGCCTTTTCGATTTATCTCCATTTCACGATAGCACTGCCTCCCTCTTTTACTATAAAAACCCTACCTACTTTCCTGTACTCCCCAGTTTGTTGCCCACCAGCAATACATCTCACCTTTCGTATTCTGCACTTCGCCCTTCGGTCCCTCGTCGCCATCGATGCCCACTGCCTACGTCATGTCCTTCGTCGCCATCGTTCTGTCCTTCGTCGTCCACGTCCACACCACCGTATCCACCACAGCTCCCATCACGTTCCCTTGCGCAGCTTACCAGCCGAGTACTGAACATGGAGTGACCCACTCGCACCCCCGTTTCATGGCCGTCGGAGTGTTGAGTTTGATGTTTGTTGTGTCAGCTCACGCTCTCAGACGCGCCGTGAGCGCATCAACATCCATCCACTCGGCACCAGAACGAACGGGGGGAGCATACTTGGATGACAGGAAGGAGCACACGTCTGAATCCGCATACACCGCCTCCGCCTCCGTATGGACCACCGCTCTGTTCCCGCCTCGCGTACCATGACACATGAAATAAAATAACGCGCACAAGACACACCCAGATCACGTCAACTCGCGTGGGGACACCACTGTGCTCAAGAGAGCACGCATGCACCGCGTCCCAGCTTTGTATCTGCGGTACATCACTGCAGGATCGAAGTGAAGCCGCTTCTCGTACGCGCCGCCCCTACCAACTGCCCCTCGTGCATACGGAATCCGCGCAAATCGCGGCCATCCCCGAGGACGATGGTCCGCGGTGGGATTTGACTCCGCATCCACCCATACGTAGGCGAGAAAGAGACAAGGAAAAGCAGCCTGGCCGCAAGAGACAGTATTAGCTTGCAGGGGACGTACGCGCAGATGTAGCGCGACACGAGGCAACATCCCGTTCGCCGGATGCACTCTTTCTCGTGCATCGTCCGTCAACCGGGTCAATGGGACTGCGCGATGAATGTGCACGGACGTACCCAAAGGATGGGGCGAGGAGGGTGGTGGGGAGTGATGCACGGATGATGGTGACGTGTACGACGGTGGAGGGAGGAGGAAGGCGGACCTGGTGGGTGAGTACAGAGGTGGATGGAGGGGATAATGGTGGGCACCTTTGCACTTGGCGTCAAGGGAGCGGAGGACGACGGGCGTCGATGCATGAGGTCACGATGCGCACCGATCTGCACAATCGCGAGGGCCAAACGGGAGGGGTGCGCGATGCGGGCGGAGATCGGGAGCGCGGGAGGGATGTGCGCGTCCGGGGAGCAGGCCACAAAGGAGAGGGATGCGTGTGGACGATGCATCGGGAGCATGACGAGGCGCGCGGACGAGGTTGGCTAGAGTTAAAGGCAGTGACGTTCGCGCTGCTGCCAGTCCCTGGTGCTTATGACTTGAAGACGACGTTGGAGAAAAATCGGTCAATAACTAGGTTTGGGAGAAAAGAAGAGCGCCAAGAAAAAACAGTAGGACGAAAGAAAAGCACGATATGCGGACCCCGTGCCCCTAGAGAGCAGAACGATAGGGTAAGGGGAGAGCGCGAGGGTGTGCACGGCACAGAACGCAGAGATGGCTCTGACATCGCACGACACGATGGTGGTCGGCGGTGGCGAGAAGAAAGGATGCTTACCAGCACGGCCGTACTCGTACTCGAAGCTGGGGTTGATGGAGAGTGCTGCCGAAGTGAGAGGAGAGCCCTTGGAGAGCACCGTACGATGCGGTGAGGGAGACGAGGATACTGAGCAGTCAGGCCCAGTCAAGGCGCTAGTACGCAGACGAACGCCGCTTGTCCGTGTGTAGGATGATTCCGAAGACGCTCCACAACCAAAGGAAGAGCCCACGGCACGGCTTGGCTTTGTTACTAGTACATTAGTTTTGGTTGGGAAGATGAGCGGGATAAGGTAAGGTGGTCGATGCTACTCGCGTGTACGAGTATGCGGTATACGAGTAAGAGACCCGTGATCCACTGAATACACAAGATAACGGGGTGTGGGGGAAGACTCAGGCTCCGCCGCCGCTCAACCGCCCTTCGGGCGGCTGTGCTACTGAAGTGAGTGTGAGGGCGCGCGACCGCCTCAACGCCTCAACGAGTCAGAAAGCGCGTTGAGCGATGGACGGCTCTGAGCGCGTGGCTGGAAAGAGAGAAGTGGGTGCAGACGGCAAGTGCGCGGAGCGCGCAACCCAACTCTACCACCCAGAGCGAAGCTCACCCCGAGATGGGTTGCGCCAAAGGCGCGAAGCTGGCTCCACCCCACACAGAGCTGCGCGAAGGGCCGACGAGGGTAACGAGGAGGAAAATGTATGGGAAATGTATGGGTTACAGCAGAAGGAATCAGCAAAAAGGAAGGCACGAGGAAAGTATTGAATATGGATGAGATGAGTAATGGAGGGAGGTAGCACACTCGCATGACCTCTGGAACGGGTACGGCGAGTAGCAAATGCAAGCAGGACAATTCATGGATGGAAAGAACAGGAAGAGAAAGGAGCATATCCGGGGATGCGTAAGATGGGTAATGAAGAAAGCAGCACACGGGACGGCCTTGAGACCGGTCCCGCAACATCAGTGTGACGAGCAAAACGAAGGCCGAATCCCAGTGCAAGCCCAGCCTCGACTTGGAGCTGAGTACGAATGCGTGGATACGGTGGAAGGCTCGCATTGTTTCGGGTTGTCGTCTCGTAAGGCAGAAAGACCGAGTCGCTGGACGCTGAAGTCTCAGACATATGCCAATGGGTGAGGTCGAGTGGCAGGAAGTCGAAACGTGAGGTCCAAAGTTGAGCCTGGTGACATAGTACTGTACTATTTCGACCAAATGTTCACGCCATGTCACCCGTCACCACAGGTGTTCATTCGGCTTGGCGTTCATTCCTCGGCAATCACGCAAAATTACCATAAATGGACAGCCGGCAAGTGCCGGCCGAGGTTTATTGGCAGTTTTTACCCCTATTTGAGGCCAAAAATTGGAATATCACCGTTACACGTGCCAAATTTGTTCAGTTCACGACCCGGCGTCACCTGTCACTTGAACATTTGGTCGAAATAGTAGTGGAAAGTCTTTGACGCCAAGGAAAGCGGAAGACCGGTGGACGAGCGTACATATGAGCGGTGATCGGACCGGCCGCGGCGAAGTAAGTTGCCGGAGAACTGTAGCCCCTATCTGTGTACTTGCAACGGCAACGGCACGGTAAGAATTGGACTATATCAAGACTAGGTGTCTGCTGTCGCAGCCTCAAAACCTTGCTTGGGTGAGCTCGCTATGTCTGTGACACTGGCGGATGTACATCTTTCAAAAAGCAACTGAACCACCAGAAACCAGATACCAACCGGACACATATTTGACATTTACCCCAACGCTCGCTCGGTCAGTGCTTGCGCACCGACCAGCTCGCATTGGGAAAGACAGGGTGAGTGGTAACAATTTCGTGGGTGTGGTTCGTCGCCGCGGTTAAAATTGAAGACGGCGGTACATTTCCAACCAAAGATCCACCACTATAGATAGAAAAAATCACCCTGTCTGGTAGATTTCCGGAACCGATAAATCAATCAGCACTCTTTGGTGTTGTTTTGAATTTGCAAACCCCTAAAAAAGCAAGGGTTTTGGGTCCTCATAGTGTTTGGGTATGTATGGTCCGCCCAATCTGATCAGGTGTGTTTGGAGCTGTTTACTTTCTGCAGATTTACATAAGCTCAGAGCGGTTTGTGATCAGGGTGGGGGACCTAAGTTAAAGCAAGGTAATAAGATAAGGGGTAAGACTATGAGGGATGAATCGAAGGGAGCCGGTCAAATGCTATGGGTAAGATTGTGGACGCAGCATGAGCACCGTGTATCTTAAAACGGAAATGCAGATGAATTATAGCCGTTTGCATAATTCCGTGAAAACACGATTTTTTTTTCTTGCTCGGCCCGGTGTTCCGCAGGGTGAAAGTAGTGGTTCCTTCCATCGGGCCGACAAATTGACTTGTCTGCAAGGCCGGGCTACAACCTTGGAGGTCTGCCCATACCAATCCGAGAGTACCTTTGGTCGGAGAGCCTTTCGGCATCGTCGGCACGAGCACGTGGGCGCGAAAAAAAAAATCGTGTTTTCACGGACTTATGCAAACGGCTGTAAGTAACTACAGACATTCGAGGCAGCGCGAGTAACTTCAATAGACTTCCCCTGGCCAACGACGACTCCGAATGCTAACTCCGATCGAGACCGGGGAGATAAGACCGCGAGGACTCTTAACTCATAACTGAGGGTGGCGGATCAAAAGGGTTGCTTGAATACCAGACCATGTTGATAAGGAAAGTCTTGATATACCTTTTGAGACACATCGCGAAAATTTTCGAGACCAGGCACTTGACGGAGGCCCAAACTGACTTGAGGACTGTTTGAGGACTTGGCGGCACCTGAACGCAATACCAAGCTTGACGTGAATCCGATTGAAACAGGCTGCTTGACCGCGAAACAGACAACATGGACATTCAGGCAGATAAGGAGCGGGGGGTTCGCTTGAAGAGATTTGAGGCGAGGAATGCGATTCGGCAGGCCCATGCTGGAGATGTTGACGATCCACGTCCAGAGCTTACCTTCGTTAAGGTTTCACCACCTCGCCCGGCTCTATATTAAACAAAGTCTCTGGAGTTAAAATTTCCGAGAACATCGGTCACTCGGGCATTCTGCCTTGTGTTCTGGAGGTTAGACACGCCTTCTATGGCGTCTCACAACTCACGTACATGATGACCACAAAACCTCAATCTTGTTCGTGTTGCAGCTTAGGCGGGGTGTGAACAGGATTCTAGCACAGTGACCGCTAGCTTCACTTTTCTCGGGCTTCTCGGGGATCAGATTTAATTTCGAAGCCCTTGATTAAAGGTGATAATAGATAGGAAAGGCGGGTTAGCGCATAGAGCGCACTAGGATCGAATGATTCACGACGGTGTTCTTTTTGAAACTTGGTTTACCCGTTCGACTCCGGACCCTCCCATAATCCGTTCCGCAGAACACAATCCTTTTTGTCACGAACTTCGGGCTTTTCTTCACAGCCGAGGGTCAGTATTAGTGGTTGAATGTTCCTGGAGCTATATATTACACGAACTTGTTACTGTAAGTCTAATCTCCGACGCTCCTCCACACAGCACACAATGAACTGGCAAGGCGGGGTAGCGCATGAAGCGCACCAGGATTCCATCAGCCTTGTCTCCGTATGACGAAATGTAACCTGGCTCACCCGTTCGATTCGGGTCCCGTCCTTCCCCCGTTTCGCAGAAACCTATTTGTTCGATGTCTCATCAAATTAGCTAGGTCAGATGCTCTCATAATACCAGGAGCTGTGTGTGAGGCTTCGGAATGACCGCCCGCTGAATTTCACTAGCATCTCTGTGTTAATTTTTCGGGCACCTGGTTGGGGAGATGAATGGATGCAGAAGACGGGCTAGCACACGGTGTGCACCAAGATTAAATAAGGCGCATCTCAGTGAAACTCGGATCCCCCGTTCGGCTCGGGACTCCGCCATACAGCCGTGGGACTGCATATCCTTTTTGTTGGGCAGTTCATCGTGCTTTGATTTGGAGTTTATTGTGTTTATTAGGAGGGTTTAATCCTCCTTGCTGCTGCAAAGAATGGAAGCAATGCAACTGCTTCAAAACTACTACTCCGTCGCAGCGCCTCAAGCCGTAGAAGGAAGTTAACACCCCGAGTGGTTGAATATTACTGCATGAAGCCTAATTCGAGACGCACCAATACAGAGCCCACAACGTACTGGAAAGGCGGGGTAGCGCATGGAGCACACCAAGGTGGCCTTTGTCGAAACTGCGCTTGGATCACCCGTTCGACTCGGGTCCCGTCCTTGAAGGTACTGTACTATTTCATTCAATTCGGATGTCATGTGTCACAGGGGGCAAAATATCAGAACTTTTTCGAACCTGTCACAGGTCACTGAGAGCATATTCGAACATGCCCACGGGGCACATTTTGCCTCAAATTAGTGCGTAGAAAGATGAGTTTCAACCAGTACAGCTTTTCATTGGTTGAACTCCCATATTCCTCACCATATAGGCTTGTTCCTCACTACTTGGAAGCCTTTCGGGCCACCATGAATATATGAACTTTTCTTTGTGTCACGGTCTGCCAGGTTAATATCCGAACTTCAAAGTTCGAATTTTTGTGTCACAGGTCACAGCCGATTAGAATTGAACGAAATAGTACAGTAATCCACTCAATTTTTTTTCGTCGTCTAGACGTTCGCTCTTCTACATCTGTTTTTCCGTTGGCTTTTGATGCAAGCCTATCGGCCGCGAGATTTTCAGAGCCTCGGGCCTCTCGAGACTCGGACTCATTGTTCTGTGCACGCTACCCGCCTCCGCACACTCGAAGTCAACTCGAATCAAGTTGGACGTATCCTCAAGCTGTTTAGGAAAATACAATTTTGTGCATATTCAGATACCGGAATTATGGAAGAGTGCGGGAGTAGCGCGGATAGCACATGGTGTAACGTTCCTCAGGCACCAATGAAACCGCAACACGGTTCACCCGTCGACTCGGGACCCGTGTATAGATGGTGCTGAGCTCGTCTGTTTCTTTCTTTCTTTTTCTTTGGGTTTTCTACTCTACGCGGCCCACTTCCTGTGTCGAACTGCATGTCAACCAACGATGATATCACATCAACTCATCAACTCATCATCGATCGAATTGCCGATCCCGGGCCGGACAACGCCTCTTGCCTTCCCCGCTCATCCTCCCGACCAAAAGATCTCAGCATCCTCGTCTCCTTCACCGCATCGTCCGGCGCTCTCCCCCTCTCGCTTCGGCAATGCTTTACATCATCTGCAGCTTCGAGCACGACGGTTTGGGCACGGTGCTGGTAAGCATCCTTTCTTCGCGCCTCCGCCGACGTCACCGTCGTGTCGTGCAATTGCCAGAGCAGAAGCCATGAATCGTCATGTGCCTTGCATATCCTCTCTCCTTGCCCGACTCTCCTGCTCACCAGCGCCGTATATCTTTCTTTCTTTTGTTCTTCTTGCCGCTCTGCCTTGTCTCGCCAAACCTAGTTAATAAATTAATGGCCGATTGTTCTCCAGTGTCGTCTTCAAACCACAAGCACCCTTTACTTCAACAAAATCCCGGCTCCCGATGCATCGTCGCGCGTCCGAGTCATCGACCAATGGCCACGCGCACCGCTCTCCACCCGCCCGCCCCTTCTTCCACCTGCTCCCTGATTGGGCGGACCTGCACATCCCTCCCGCGCTCCCCTTCGCCCCCGCGGTTGTGCGAATTCCGAGTCGGAGTGCATCGTGACCGCCTCATGCACGACGGTCCCTTGGCGCCAGTCTCCTCCATCCACCTGTCTTTACTAACCCACCAGGTCCGCTTCCTCCTTCCACCCTTGCCCGTATGACCCTCACCCGCCCGCATCGCTTCCCACCAGCCTCCTCGCCCGCTGCGGCCCACATCAACGTCGGCACCTCACGAATCGCCCTAGCCGTTACCCTCGTTCTCGACTACCACCACCCTCCTCGCCCGCATGCTCTAGGCAACCCCGTGTCAACGTTGTTCGTACACCGCTTCCTGCTCCCGTTCACTGCACGATGCATGGGAAAGAGTGCATCTCTCCCACCCTTTTCGCTCGCGCCACCATCGCTGCCGTCCCCCGTGCCCGTCGCTCCCCGGCTCAACGTTCACCCTCGGTAACCCTGTGCCCGTCATCCGCGTCCAACGTCGTCTGCGTATACGCATGTATGCGTCGGCTGCTTTCCTCTCTTTCCTTCTCCCCTGCGTACGGGTTGGATCACCGGACTTTGGCCCAAATATAAAGCTGCCAATACGGTGAATATAAGCAACGTATAAAGCATGTTGCCAATACACCGCCAATACATGGTATATTCCCGCCGTATAATCTGTTTGCCAAATACTGTACTATTACGACCAACTGTTCACGGGGTGTCACCCGTCACCGCAAAAGTTCACAGGCCAAGATGTTCAGAGCTGGCCCGCCCTCGTCACCACCTTGACAAAGTTCACCGATCAAAAAAACTTCCCTGGGGGGACCGTCACCGCGCGCCAAGACGCGCTAATTTTGTTTGGGGCGGGTTTGAGGGACATACGGAGCTGAGGAACCACTCACCGATATTAAGTTTACGTTCCGGACCATGCCGGACGGTCTTTTGTGCAGTTGCGCCGCGTTTAATTCCACAAGCGAGAACGGACTGCACAAAACTTGACCATGCTGGCAGAACGGCGAGTTTTTGGGGTGAATACACGAGGAAATGGTGGCGGACTATGATTGTTACATAGGTAGAGCATCAAATGATTTTATTTTTTTGAGCCCGCCTTCATCCCCCGACAATGGACTCTACCACCCCTCCCAAAAAACCAATGTGGGCAACAACACCTGCTCACATAAAGAAACTAGCTTCCGAATTCTTCGCCATCCCGCAGGAACTCGAAAATGACCTGCTTCCACCACCATCCCTTTCCATCGCAAAGATGCTCGAATTCCCTCTTCCCCTCCAGAGCACGACCGGTACGGCAACACAGCCGGCTCAGTTCTTCAGCGAGGATGTTCCGGATATCAATGACAGCGATTTGCTTCTTCGCGCGCGGCATCTTGCCATTCCAGACACGAAGACCGTACACAAACTCATCGCTTGTAGCCGGCAAGCCTGGCTCGACGGGTTCCAATCGGTGATCTACAGTCATCTTGGAGGTGTTACGCACTTTCCATTATGGATCTTGACTTACTGGGCCGCCGTCGTGGAGATCAAGCGTGATGCATGGGCGTATTGGAGGAAGTGTCAGGATTGGCTCCACCGACAAAAGAAAATTCTCACCAATAATCCTGCGCGCGCGGCTCTTGCCAGCAACACTGCCTACATTCTCACCATGCTTCCGTGGGACCTTCCCAAGGCCGGCCTTTCCGATTCCGAACCCACGCACACGCTTTGGCGTCTCCTCGGCACCCACTGGATTAGCGGTTCCCAGATGAACGACATGCTGGGGCTCATGCGGCACAAAATTGAAAGCGACGTCAATTTGGTCAAGAGCTTTCGAGTTACGGAGACCTTCTTTATTCCCAAGGTCCTCGAGGCGTATCGTACTGCCGCGGATGGCACTTACTGGACAGCGCAGGATTTGCGATGGATTCGCGACATCGGTGATGATATTGTCGAGAGTTCCGCTGCCTTGATCACCTCGGGGCATCTGGGTGTTATCACAGATGAGCCGCATTGGGTTCCGCTCGTTGTCGATTGCCGCGGGTCGGTTGTGGTCCGTTACGGTGATTCATTCAAAGACCCGATCCCCGCAGAACTTCGCGCGGCGTTGGTCTGGTGGATTGCGCAGCACACGCCGAGCGAGATCGGGCATGCGGACCTCCCCATTGCTCACCAGACCGATGGGTTTTCATGTGGGATGCTCGCGGACAATGCCCTTCAGCATTTCGTCGATCCAGCTGTAATGTTGGACGCACCACTCCATTTCGTCAACGCGCGGCTTGAGATGTTCAACAGAATTGCTGCTCGAGACCTTGAACAGGTATTCTAGCATGATTAGATTCCTTATTCTCTGCTCACCTATGTTTCCCTAGCGCGAGATTGAGCGAAACAACGCGACTGTAGGAGACCAAGATTCGCCGGATGATCGGTCCGATCACGGTGATCAATATCACTTCACCGCGACTCCCACCTCTCCGCCTTCCAGCGATGCCGACTCCGACCTCCCCATCCTCATCTCCCGGCGCATTTCTTCGAAGTTCACATTCAAAATGCCTACCTTTGCAACCCTCCTAACCCCTCCAACTGTGGGCCCGACTGTTGGGAAACGTCGCAAAGGAGATCCCGACGCACCAACGCCAAATTCAAGCCCTGCGAAAAAACGTCTTTACAGACGTCGCGCTAGCACTAGCGACAATGAGGAGCTTCCTGCGCAGCCTATCTTTGGCTCTTCTCGGTCTCCCTTTCCTGCAAATGACGGCGGAGATGTTTTTGGGTCTCGACGCGCACCAGACACGGACAATGACCAGGAGAGCGGCGGAGAAGATGCAGGAGGTGTAGACGAGTATGGCTGGGGTCCTAACGATGACGCCCCGCTCCCTCCTGACTCTCAAATCACCCCGGGTGCGTCTTGAATTTGTTTTACTTTGCTTGCACTGACGCAAACGACAGAGCGTTACAATCCGCTGGAATCCCTTCCCAACCTCACACCCTCCTCTTCTCCGCACCACGCCACGTCCTCCCATGTACCCGGGCTCGCGGACGACACAGAATCGGAGTGGGGTGGTATTTCAGGTGCGTGGTTTGGCCCCGTCTAAGTTTATATGTATACTAACACTTTTTGGCCCACTTAGCCCCCGCCATCCCCATCTCACGCGACTACGACGATCTGCCCGAGCTGCAGGATGTCTCGAATTCGGAGGATGATGACTCCTTGGACTCGAGCGACTCGGGCGACGATGCAGATGCCCCCCGTATGTTTTTTTTATCTCACGCATTCTTCGCACATTACTGATATAAGTATATCTGCCTCAGCAGCTCCCGCTCCCACTCCGCCACCGCTGCGGGCGCCAGCCACCAAGGCGTCCAAGATCACCGCATTTTTCAAGCCCGAAACGGCTGAGCAGACCGCTGTGCGTCGTGAGAGGGAGGCGCGGGAGCACGCAGAGCATTCGGAGCAGCTGCAATCGCTCGCAGTGACTGCTGCGCGTTCGAAGAAAGCCAGGGAACGGGAACACGCGAACGAACGTATGCGCCAATGCCGCAAGCGTAAGCGCGAGGAGAAGATCGCCCAAGGGCACGTACCGGGCCAAAAGCGGGTGCGTCGCTGTCATCTCATTTATCCCTTCGTTCCTGATTACCTTTCCAGCAACGGGTTCACCTCCTCGACCACGACGATACCCCCGCCCCCGATCCACACCTCGCTGAGCTCTCGCGGCCCCGGCGCCAATTCACGGAAGACAGTCGGAAGAACAAGAAGCCCTGTGGGCGCAAGCGCAACAAGACCAAAGTCAACGCAAAGAACATGAATTGGACCACCCCGCTGTCCTGGTCGCAGATCGAGGCGGCCGCGCGTCGCGCTCCTCGCGGTAACGGCGGACTGTGGAGCCCTCGTGCCATCCTCAAGGAGCTTCACAAGACGAACTATGGGACGTTTCACCGCCTGACCGAGCAAGTCATTGGGCGGTGGATGGATCAGACTGCCAGGGCGGAGGGCACGTCGAAGTGGAACGAATCGGTCCTTAGGATGGTTGCGGCGGGGACGGGTAATGCGCCTGGCGGTCATAGCACTCGCTGCGGAGTTTTGGTGCGTCTGCCTGCTCGATGATACATATATCAACTCACTTCATTCATAGCATCCATATCCCGAAACGCGGAAGAAGATAAACGACCAGCTTACCTCCCTTCGCGCAGCCGGCGTCGTACTGACGCTGCTCACCATTCGTGGCCTCATGGTCAGCCACATCCAGCACGACGCCCCCCATCTCTTCGAGCGCACCATGGGCGACGGCAGTCACTTCCGTTGCTCCGAGGCGTTTGTTCGTCGTTATCTTCGCAACACCCTCGGCTGGAGTGAACGACGGGCGACGAAGGCGGCCCAGAAGCTTCCTGCGAACCACGAGCAGGTGCTCGAGGAGGCGTTCTTGCGCGAGGCGTACGTCATCCGCGACTATGACATTCCCGCCGCATTGCGTGTGAACACAGACCAAACCCAGCTCGTGTATCAACAGGGCTCGGGGTCGACTTGGAACCAGCGCGGCGCTAAACAGGTCGCGACTGTGGGGCAGGAAGAGAAGCGCGCCTTCACGCTCATCCCTTCGATCTCCGCGAGCGGCAAGCTACTTCCGATGCAAGCGGTCTTTCACGGGAAGACCACGGCGTCCTGCCCATCCCCTGCGGCGGACCGATACGCTGAGGCCGTCGCCCTCGGGTACGTCATGTTACCTTCGAAGACGTCGACGTACTGGTCGACCCACGACACAATGCACGCTCTCGCCGACGACATCGTGGCACCCTACTTCGAACAGGTGAAGCGCGAGCTGGGCCTCCCGGAGTCGCAGATGTCGATCTGGAAGATCGATTGCTGGTCGCTACACAAATCGAAGGAGTTCCTCGCGTGGATGAAGAAGCATCACCCGAGGATCATCATCCTCTTCGTCCCCGGCGGCTGCACTAGTCTTTGGCACAGCCGCTCGATGTCGGCATTCAGCGCTTGCTCAAGCTGAGTATGAAGCGCTCCGCTCATCGCGACATCGTCAACGAGGCCCTCGAGCAGATCAAGGCCGGCAAGCAGCCCCACGAGATCCACCTCGACGTCACCCTCCCCACCGTGCGCAACAGATCAGTCGGCTGGGTTGCTCAAGCCATTCACGACATCAACGATCCCGATACGATCATGAAGGTCTGTTTTATTTTGTTGTTGGCCACTCGTCTCTAATGATTCTTCTAGGCCTTCGAGATGTGCAAAGTCGGGCCCTGGAACTGCTCGCAGGCGTCTCTCAAGTCACCCGAAGCGTTGACCGCCTTACGCAATCTTCGCACGATGAACCCCAAGCTTCACGCCGCGCTGACGCAAACTGACGCCGCTGACGCTGAGCCGGATAGCGACGAGGATGATGATCCTTACCAGGGATCCGACACGTACGACGACTGCGATATCCCCCTCGACGTTGTTGCAACCCACTTGGCTTCCGGTGGATCTTCAATTGACGCCAACTTCTTGGTCGACACGCAGGGCGGGATCACCCGGTCTGGGACCGCCGAGGGTTCGGAGGCTGAGGATGACGAGGTAGAGCCCGTGGCTCTGGGGCGTGGCCGGCGTGTAAAAACAGCGGCGCGGCGTTACGCAGGGCCCTCCTGGGAGGAGCACTAGTCTTTTTTTGCTTGTTTTTTTTACCGTTTTTTTTTGTCAAACTGTACGTAGCTCAAAAATTGTTTTTACGCTGTCTACGGGGTTCGAAATTAAGAAGTTCATCGACCGACCGTCACCGTCACCTATGTCAAATTAGTTCAGTTCATGGGTGCCTGTCACCCGTCACCTGAACAGTTGGTCGTAATAGTACAGTAGAGTATACCTCTGATGGCTACTTATACACCGGTTATACCACTGCTTTAACGGCGAATATTTGCTGAATATAATATTTGCAAATATCTTGCCTATACATGGCTAAAACGCCGCAAAAACAGCCTGTATCAACGGAATATTGGCTGAAGGATATTTACGACAAAGTCCGGTGGATGCGGAGCGAGTCCACCGCGATCTGCGCGCCTCCCGTGTGCACGAGTTAATGGAAGACGCCGCATGCGTGTTCTCCCACGCGGTCCGAACGTCGGTGGTAGCCCCGTCCTCTTCGCCCGACTCGGACTCGATTTGCGACTTGCATGCGTCCTGGACCGTAGCATTTTATTTTGTGTCGGGGCGCGTGGTAGTGGTGTATGCGGAGGCAAATGTGTGCTCCTCGTTCCTGTCATCTACGCTCCTCCCCCTCGTTCGGGTGCGCGGGTGGTGCTGGGGTGGTGACGTGCTGGACGATCGGGCACGGAGAGCGTTGCAACAGCAATCTTACAGTACTTAGGCGGCAGTGGAGTGGAGTGCCCACATACTCCTTCTTTTCACGCTGCGCATCGGGGGTGGACGCAGATGGCGGAGTTGTTGGGCCCACGTCCGCGCAGTCGTTTTATATTTTGTGACGGGGCGCGTAGGGGTGGTGCAAGACGAGCGGGCGGTCGAGTGGACCGAGTTCTCAAGCTGGAGCATATTAATATCGACCTCTCGTTCCTGCTCGCGCGCCGCGAAGCCCTGGGAACGATTTGTACCTCCACGAGCACTTCCGTCGGCGTTCATGCCTAAATTACATTGTATTGTATTGTATTGTATTGTATTGTATTGTATTGTAAGTTCTATGTTACGCCGTACCTGGGCCGAGGGCTACGCGGCAGTACTCTACGTTAAGTAGGTAGGGTTTATGGGTAACTATATGGGTGTTCTAAGGTGTCTTACATTGCCTGGAAAGGAAACACCCCTATCTTCGAGCGAAAGAATGAATAAACTGCACCATTTAACTACGCAATGACTACAGCGGTTGAAGTTGATGTCCTTTCCTTCAATCCGCCGCCGGAGACTCAAGCTAAGAACACGAGAAGCCGCTGGGATTCAGAAGGAGTGATACTGCTCGGCGGGTACGAAGGCACATGTGTGTGTGACAGACCACCAGGCTATCCGGAGGAGCTGGCCCAGACAGTCCTGAGCATAAAAACGAGGAGGTGGTAGACCCGAGGCCGAGGCGCAAATGGGTTTTTTTGACAGCAGAGGTCATAAATTTGACCAAAATGACAGGCGCTGCAAAGGAACTGATCATGGTAGAAGAGTTTGACTCATACAGTATCCAGAAGACTCGATGGCCCAGCTACCTATTTCAAGCGTTGCTGGAATTGAGTGTTGGTAGGTAGGTAGGTAGGGTTACACGGCACGGTCCAACTCATGAACAATATCGAGATGCTATGCGGACCGCGCGAGTATACTATAACTCCCCTATGTGCACGCACATCATGTCATTCGTGACTGTGGCACACTTAGTTACCAGGTTCCCCTTCTTGTTCCCAGATCACAGACTAAGTGCGGACCTTAATTGTAGAAAACAGTATATATGTGCCGGCCCCTTCGCGGCAGGGATACACCGGTTTGATGGCCATTTGATGGCTGTCGCGCTTGAGAAAACAGGTGCGACACATTGATGGGAAATGTGTCGAACTTCAGCACGATGTGTCGCATTTGAGGAGTGCCGCACTGCCGATTCTGTTCAATCCCGATATTAAGATCAACGCAAAGACAGAAATTCACGCACACTCGTTTATCGCCACCAACCACCCATGGATGTCGAAGATCTGCATTTCCTCGTAATTCGGAACCGTGCCGTGTAATGCTACCCTATGACGGCGAGGAGGACAGATCCACGCCGCAGATGTTCAAAAAGCCCAGGGAATGTGCCCGAGACCTTTCGGCGAGCCAGACACGTCGTGGGAGTCATGGGAGCGAAAAGAAATCAAGTGTGCGGGAAGAAGGTACCAAAATAACGACGTGAACTAACTACTGAATTCAAACGACAACGGCTGTGATAATGGCAAGTGACACGACGAAGTAGATAACAAATTAAAAATAACAATGGTCAGTCAAGGTTGAACCAAAACTTGAAACCATACTGACCACATTGAACCTAAATCACCGTCGATGCAAGTGAGCTTGAACCCCGTCGAAAGTTCTGGCTGGTCTGTAAGTATAACTACGATCAGTCCCGACTGGAGCGAATTTCGCGGCAACACGAGGGCACCGTCAAGTTCAGGTGTAGAGTTGAGTTGAGTGGAATCGTATTGACGGTCTGTGAGGCAGTAATAATGAGAACCGAAAGAAAGGAGGACGTACCGAGATATTTATGGGACAGAAATATGTGGAAAGTAAGTAGTCATCGGTAAATGGCCTAGCAGATGAGGCGGAGTGGTTGCGCCGGCCTTATCCGGGCACGAGGAGGTCGTTTATCAATCTTTGCAAGTCCATTGAGACAATAGGCTCATTCACGGTTACCCTTTTCCGGCCCTTTTTCATTCCCTTTTTCACTCCCTTGTTCGCGGCCTCTTTGAATTTTCAACCACACAATTTTCATTCCAGTTGGGTTACATGGTGGTCATAGTTCTGGGTCTATGTAGCATCTACTGTAGTATATAAACCCCCAGCGTGCCCTCAAGCAAAAGGGAGCAAAAAGGCAGCAAAAAGGGTTGAAAAAGGGAGCATAGTCGGGGGGTTTCACAGTTGCCCTTTTTCTAGCCCTTTTTCCACTTGTACCTCTTTCGTATTTGGTCAGTTTTATAGCTAAAATGTTCATTTCTTCCCTTTTAGACCCTTTTTACACCACTGAATTGAAAAGGGGAAAAAAACCGGGTGGAAAACATAAAAAATGGGAAAAAGGGAGAAAAAAGGGAGTGAAAAAGGGCGGGAAAAGGGCAACTGTGAACGACCCTAATGATACAATGTTGGATCTAGGACACTGGTGTAAGTAACTAGAGACCTCACACGACGTGGTAGACGAGTGATTTATTCACCTAGGACACTGGTGTAAGTAACTAGAGACTATACTAATGTCAGCTAAGGTAGAATGTGGTGAATAACGAACGGCTTACCCTCACACGACGTGGTAGACGAGTGAGGGCAATGCCAGCGCGTCAGTCACGGATAACCCATGACGTGACCAGATGTCACACGCAGAACGCGTTGCCGCGTATTCTACGTCCAACACACCCCCTCAACGCGTACTGCGGCCCATACACACCCCCTCACGCTAGACACCCCCTGAAGAACACACCCCCTCACGCGATACCCAGGGAAGCCCGATGACGAAGGAAGTCGGCGGCCGGGAGGGCTTTGGTCAGGGTGTCGGCCACGTTATCCTTTGAGCAGACGCGAGGGAGGAAGATTTTTCGCTTCTCGACGGCGTCCCGGATGTGATGGTAACGATTCTCGATGTGTTTCGTGCGGGAGTGGAATGATTGGTCGTTCGCGAGGATGATGGCGGCGTTGTTGTCGCAGGAGATTGGGGTTGGGGAGTCGACTAAGACGGTGAGCCCGCGGCTGAGCATGCGTAACCAACAGACCTCCTTGGAGGCTTCGGAGGCAGCGATGTACTCAGCTTCTGTTGATGAAACGACGACCGGCTTGATTTTCCGTGAAGCCCAGGAAATGCAGCCGGAGCTGAGGGAGAAACAGTAGCCCATGATGGACTTCCGTTCGTCGGGGTCGTTTTGGAAGTCAGCGTCGGAGTAGCCTGTGAGGACGAGGGGGTCGAGACCGCCGAGGACGAGGCCGAGTAGGCGCGTTCCCTTGAGGTAACGGACGATGCGGATGGCGGCCACCCAGTGCACGAGTCCATAGCAGTCGAGGAATGATGCCAGCTTGTTCACCGCGAACGCGATGTCGGCTCGCGTGCCGCTGCTGATGTATAGGAGGACACCAATGAGGGCGCGGTAAGGGACGGTGGCGAGGCGCGTGGCGAGCTCGGGGGACTGGATTTGCGTGTCGGAGAATCGCGAGAGGCGGAGGCCGGGCTCCATGGGAGTGGAGACGGGGTGGGCATCCTCCTGGTGGAACTGCGCGATGACGCGGTCGATCAGTGCGGTCTGGGAGAGGGTGACGGTGCGGCGTTCGGGGTCGCGAACGATGGATATGCCTAGACAAAAGCTGACGTCGCCAAGGTCAGTGATTGCCCACTTTGAGCGCAGCTGAGATTTGAACAACTCGTTTGCGGCGCTCTCGGTGGCGGCACACAGCATGTCGTCGACGTGGACAGCGACGAGGTTTGTCGTGCCGTCAGGGGCGCGGCGCACATAGACGCACCATTCAGAGAGCAGACACTTGAATCCCCGTTCGAGCATCGCCTCGTGCATGGTACGGTTCCACGCGCGGCCGGCTTGCTTCAGACCGTAGAGTGATTTGACAATCTTCCACAGCCAGGATTCCTTGCCCGCTACCTCGAAGTGCTTCGGCTGCCGCGAGTACTGGAACTCGTCGGGCGGAAGGGAGGCATTGAGGAACGCAGTCTTGATGTCGACTTGCTGGATGTCCCATCCGCGAGAAGCAGCGACGTGAAGGACGGCGCGGAAAGACTCGAGACGAGCGGTCGGGGAGGTGGTGGTCGTGTAGTCTCGACCGTAAATTTGCCGGTACCCTTTAATACAATACCGGACTTTATTGCGTACAACAGCGCCGACCGCGTCGCGCTTGCGGGTGTAAACGGGTTTGACGTCGAGGATCGTTTTGCGTAGGGGAACGGCGGAGGCTGGCACGAGCTCGTAGACCCCCATATCTTTGAGCGCGTTCAGCTCTTCGTGCGTACCCTTGATCCACGCCTCCGCGTCGGGGGACGACATCGCCTCAGTGTACGTGCGCGGGTCGTCGGGGCATTCAACATCGATCGGATTCTCGGTGATGAAGGCGTTGAGCTGGGCCCAAATCCTGTCCTCCTCGGGATCGTCATCCTCTGGCGTCGCTGCAACGGTTTCAGCCATGTCTTGGAGGATTTGCAGTTCTCCGTCGTCCTCGATGATGTCGTCGGCAGCGGCGTTGGCAGCGCGCACTGCGGCGGGGCGACGATCGCGCAGGGAGCGACGTGGAGGAGGCGGCGGGGATGGGGATCGGGGTGGAGGGACAGGAGCGGGGGCAGGGGGCAGAGGTGGAGCGGCGGCCTCAGGATCGGGGACTGGGACGGATCGCCAAGCGTCAGAGGCGTCGGGCGCGGCGGAGGTTGTGAGCGACGGATCGTCGGACGACTGGTCGTTCGGGACGCTGGTCTCGATCTCGGGGGTGACTAGGCCCCGGGATGCGAGCCGAGCAATCTTCGACTTGTCGAAGGTAACCTTCGTGAGTTGGAAAGATTCAATGAAGCGTACGTTAATTGAAGTGTAAATCTTGCCCGTCTTCCGCTCCCAGCATCTGTAGGCTTTAGACTGGGGGGCGTAGCCGATCATTACGCACTCAATGGAACGCGCAAATACTTTCGGGTTGTGTTCTTCAATGAAAACGAAAGCCCAGCACCCAAATTCGCGGAGGTGAGAGACGTTGGGTTTGACACCTTCGAAACATTCGTGGGGGGTACGGCCGGCTTGAGATTTGGAAGGGGATCTAGCGTGTAGATATGCCGCGGTAACGCAGAACTCATCCCAGAGGTTTTCGGGTGCGCCGCACGCGATGCGCATAGCACGAGCCTTGCTGTGGATGGTGAGGTGGTAGCGTTCGCACTTCCCATTCTGCTTCGACATGTGGGGGGCGGTGTACTTGATTTGGATGCCGCGTTCCGCGCACCAATCGTCGAACGCGGTGGAGCGCAGCTCGCCGTTATCGATACAGAAGCATCCGACACGAACCCCCGTTCGCATCTCGATCGCTACTTGCCATCGCATAACGTGAATGAAAACACAGGCTCTATTCGGGATCGGAATACACCACCCGCGCGAGGTGCAGTCGTCAACTAGATCGAGCGTGTACTGGTTCCCACTTCTCGACTTCACCGCGACAATCCCACTCAGATCCACATGCACCTGCTCCAGCCGCCGCGTGGATTTAGGGCCCTCCCGAATTTTTGGGATTAATGCTCGCGTCTGTTTTCCACGGATGCATGCGTCACAAACGGGTGCGGGGGAGGATGGATCAAGCTGCATACCGTCGACGCGTTCGTTCTGGTAGAGGTCGGCAACGGCTTGGTGGTGCGCATGGCCGAAACGACGGTGCCAGCTTTCGCGGTTGGGAACGGTGGCGGTGAGCGCGGTAGCGGAAGTGGGGACGACTTTCATGCGGTAGAGGTGGCGGGAGGGGTGAACAGAACCGGAAGCGATAGTGCGGTTGGTGGGGTCGGTGACCCAGACTGAAGAGTCGTCAAAATGGAATGTATACTTCCGTTGCTGGCATACGCGGAGTACGGAGAGGAGGCGAATGGACGCTTGCGGGGCGTAGAGGGCGAAGTCGACGGAGAGGTCCTCCGTGATTATCGTGCTGATGCCGGTTGCGTATACGGCGCTGCCCTGGAAACCGCGAATGGGGCGTGGAGGAATTTCGCGGAATGTGATAAAATCGGTACGAATCGGCGAGACGGACACGTTCGCACCCGTGTCCGCGAAGATATCGCAATCGTCCGTAGCGGGAGCATCCGCCGATGCCACCGTCCACTCGTTCCAGTCGAGCGAGGTGCGGAGCTCGGTACCGTCGACAAGCCAGGTCTCAGCGCGGTAGATCTCGTCGCTGGTCGGGAGCGTGTCGCTGACGAGGTTGCCGTAGGCCTCAGCGAAGACGGCGGCGGCGGCGGCATTGGTAAGAGCGGCGGGCTCGGTGTGCGGCGTGAGAATGAAGTCCTCGTCCCCGATCGTTATGTAGGCGCGCCCGTCGGGGTATTTCTTCACGCCGGGCGGGGACTTCGCGGGAGTTTTAGCGGGGAGAGGAGCGTCGGGTGTCGAAGGGGATTTGTCTTTTTCTTTCCCTTTGTCGGTCCGATATTTATGCAGCGCCTCGCGAATAGATTTCCCGGCCATGCCGCCGCCCTCGGTGGTGCAGTACGGCCACGAGTGCGTATCGGGCTTCGGGCAGTTCGGCGTCGTGCACGTAGACTCACGGGGGCGGTCTTGGCGGGGACGACCCTGTGTTGCATAAGCCGTGTTGTTGTTGTCGTCAGTTCCGTCGATCCTCTGCAGCTCGTTGAGTCGGTCGAGTAGGATGGAGAGGTTGAGGTTCGGGAGAGCGATGACAGAGTCGACAAAGGCGCGGTTCTCGCGGTGCAGCGCCGCGAGGAGACCAGCAAGCAAAAAAGAGTCGGGATCGACGGTCCCGGCGGCCCAAATGGCCTCGTTCAGATCGGTCATCTCCTGCAGCTTGGAGGCGAATGTTGAAGGGTCGGATGAGAACTTGCAAGATACGAATTTCCGCATCGCCCTAATCTGCCCGATCGGCCCACAACGCTCGTGGCGGGCACGGAGGGAAGCCCATATCTCCGCCGCGGTGTTGCTTTTGGCGAAGAACCCGCGCTCGGACATGGTGCAGATGGAGGTGATGAAAGCGCGCACCACGGCGTCGGAGTCTTTCCAAGCGCGGTGGTGGCCGGGGAACATCTCGAAGGACGGGCAGGGGTTGGGGTCGTCGTCGTCGTTGAGGAAACGCGCGGCACCCGGCTGCATCATCAGGTCCAGACGTACTTTCGTCGACCATTTCTGCCAATTGCCCCGCTCCAGCGCCAGCTTGTCCGTTTCCGCCCACTGCGTCGTTGAGAGGGAGAAGGGCTTGGGCACCGGTCCAATCGACGCGATGTGACCGGACACTGAGCTGTGCATCCCAGGAGCGAAATGCGGGGGGGCGTTGTACATGGGGTGGAACGAGCCGGCGGAAGAAAAATAGGGGGGCGTTTGCCAAGCCGGCGGCGGGGGCTGCTGCGGTGCCGCACCATGGAAGTTCGGGGGCGGGACCGGAGGCTGCTGGAAGTGCGGCGGCGGCGCGTAGCGTTGTTGGTGCCGAGGACGAGCCATGGGCGGCGGGCCATGCTGTCCTGGACCGTTTGGCGCTTGCGGACGCGGGGGAGGGCCGTTGGGGTGCTGGCCGTTCTGTTGCTGGTGCTGGTGCGGAGTTTGTTGCTGCTGCTGCTGCTGCTGGGGTGGCGGCTGCGTCGGTTGTGGCTGCGGCGGCACATAGAACGGACCAAGCGGTGGGTGCTCAGGCCCCCAGGGGTTCTGAGTATAAAAAACGTTGTTCGGCGAGTGCTGAGTGCCTTGGAAAGACATGTCGGCGGCGCGTTTGTCGAGATGTGAAGATGATGAGAAAACGCGCTCTGCGCGACTGTTCAGTTGTCAAGAAACAAGCTGCTCGTCGGGTATACTCCACGGTGTCCGGATACCAACTGCTCGTGTCGTCAACACCTAGCAGTGGCCCATAACCTGTTGGATCTAGGACACTGGTGTAAGTAACTAGAGACTATACTAATGTCAGCTAAGGTAGAATGTGGTGAATAACGAACGGCTTACCCTCACACGACGTGGTAGACGAGTGAGGGCAATGCCAGCGCGTCAGTCACGGATACTGTACCGTTTCATTCAATTTGTATGTCACACGTCACAGAGGCGAAAATATACGAACTTTTTCATACTTGTCACGGGTCACCGAGGGGATTTTCGAACATGCGAAACAAGTCACAAAATCGGGAGAAAAATCCAAATTTCGCGTGTGCGGCGTGTTTTTTGCACCGTTGGTTCAAAAAACCACTCAAAAAGGTGAGTATTGACCGATGTAGGTTGAACTTACACTAATCTCCCATATCTGCTCATTTCCTCCCTAGCTAGAAGCATTTCCGACCGCACGGCCCGTGGGAAATATACGAACTTTCCTTTGATGTCACGGTCTGCCTGGCCCATATACGAAAACCAAACTTCGAATTTTGCGGTCACAGGTCACAGCCAGGGAGAATTGAATGAAATGGTACAGTAACCCATGACGTGACCAGATGTCACACGCAGAACGCGTTGCCGCGTATTCTACGTCCAACATACAAAGCACCGGAGCAAGAAGAGAGCGCACCTTGTTACGCAGGTACAGCCCGACTCTACTCGTCGGACTTACCCCACCCGCCGTTAGCCAATTTTTTCACGGAACAGCCCGGACTAACGTGATAATCGACAACGATCAACCAATGAGGTGCCGCCAACACACTGACACTGACCGCCATGTACTCTCCCGCTGATTTGCTCCTCCGGCTGCCTCAGCATCTAGCCCACGACCCTGGCCTCGCTGCTCTCGTGAATGCATTTCGAACGTTCCTCAAGTTTTCGGAGGATTCGGCCGACGTCCTACGCCTTGTCCAGTCCTACCCTGGCTTAGTCGCCGAAGCCACTAAAGTCATGGAAAAGTTCTGCACTGGGTCCTATCCCGTCGCTCAAGGCGGTTTTAACACAGTTCGTTGCGTACCTCTTCGTCTGTATTCTGACCCACAACCTGCAAGGTGTTTCTCTTGACCTTTGCAGACGGGACAGATGCGCTGGCCCGTCTCCGGGGAGGGCCTTCGTCCGAATCGACTGCGTTCTCCTCGGATGTTTTGGCACATCAGTTTATATCCGAAGTACACCTACTTACTCAGACTCCATTCTGTCCCGACCAGTTGCGCCCAGGTTACTACAATCGCATTTGTCAGGGAGTACACGTCAATTCCTGCGCCTGAACTATATTATTACGATTGCAACGCCAAAAATGCTCTTGGAACACCGTACATGCTCATGAAAAGGGTACGGCACCTCTCCCATTGACGGGGTTTCATCATGTCCACCCAACAGATCACAGGCGAGAGCCTCGGCACCACTTGGGCCTCACTGTCTGCCGAGCAGCGGGAGAGAGTTGTCAGCGCTGTGGCACACATCGAGGCGCAACTCCTACGGGTTCCCTTGCATGCAATCGGAAGCATCATCAGCGCCAACGGCACAGTTGGGCCGTTGGCGCCTTCTTCGACTTACACTCACTCGCTACGCGACCCTCATCGCGGACCGTTCACATCATCCAAGCACTTAGTGGAGGCTTATATCCGCTGCGAGCTTTTACTCATCAGTGAGCGCTGCGAGTGGACTATGCAGCGCACCAAGTGGCGCCATCTCAACGGCGGCGTCGACGACATGCCAGCAAAATATGCGATCCGGTGGTTCTCCCTTCTCTTGGCTGCGATTCGCGCCGTCCCTTCGGAAGAGTTTGATGATCCTGCACACTTTACGCTCTATCACAATGATTTAGGACTTAACAACATCCTTGTCTCTCCGTCAGGCACCGTGGTCGGCCTGGTGGACTGGCAAGGCTCGCATGTTCGCCCCCTTTGGGATGCAACACGGCACACACATTTTCTACAAGACGAGAACCTCGTTGACACCCCGCACGAGTTGAATCGGCTCCAGAAGATTCAGCAAGACATCATATTTGAACAGACTGGGCTCCGTCCTGGGTCCTCCCGGCTCCGCCTCTCATACACTGCATTCCGGGGCCTCCTAGACTCAGCCTGAGTCTAGGGGCCTACACAGAGCTCCGCTGAGGGGGCCCTACACACAGTCCCCGTAGGTCAGTATGGGTCAGTGTATGTCTGCGTAGGTCAGTGTGGGTGCGGCTAGCTCTGTCAAGGTAAGTCTAGTTGAGTAGAGGTATGCTCAGTCGACTAGACTGAGCGGGCTTACATGCAAATACCCTGTTGAATGGACGCCTGTGCTTTTGAGGTAGAAATTAGCATCAAAGGATCAGTGATGTCGGATAATTTGATCCACGCACGGGCTTGACTCAGGCCCAAATATTTGCGGCCAGAAATAGATTTAGTGCCTGGGCAGCACAGAAATGGAACCAGAGGGGTCGAAGGTATGGGTTGTTCAGTGTCATATATGTGGATGGCAGGGCTTGGGATAGTCGAGGTCGATAGAGGTGAGTGTAGGCGATGTACACTTACCTACGCTGACCGGTACTGATCTAAACATTCCCAGGCTAGGCGACCTAGGCAGACCCATACGGAGCTACGTCCGGCTCAACTTAATTTCGTCCAGCTGTGCATAGGTGACCTGAACTGACCTGTTTTAGCCGCCTACACTGACCCATACCGAGCTACATCCAGCTGAACTGAGTCAGCGTAGGAAGGCCCGGAATGCAGTGATACTTGCTCTATATTTCGGCCTACTCGCACTCCGTCCGCTCCACGCGTACCGACTTGGACCACATTTTTCTGCAATGGTTTCAGAATGTGGTCTCCGATGGATACGAGGAGAGGCTTGGGCCTTTTCTGCCACTGAAATTGTTTATCGAGGTCGGTCCACCTTCTTGCCTTCTTTCGATGCTGATTGCGATAATCCCAAGGCCCACCCACCGAGTCCGCGCGCTTGACGTATGCTGCTCCTTACCTTCCTTTTCCTTTTGTTGGGCGCCATCATGTTATGTCAATGAATGGCCGGCAATTGTACTTGCTATGACACAAAGCAACCGGAATTTTGACAATAGCGGCTGACTGACATGGTAATGAGCAGTTTTTTGAGTGGATTGGCAACTTTCAATGAATTTAGGATCTTTTCAGTCATTTGGACTTCGACGTTCAGCAGTTGTACCCATCACCGCACACAATTTCAAAAATAGCCATATTATGTGGAACTTGGATCCCCCTTTCGACTCGGGCTCCGCCATGTGCTCGTTGCAACAAATCTGCTTTTGGTTGAGCGAGCAGTTTATCGCATTATCTAATCCTTCTTGCCACTGCAAAATATAGAGGCTGTGATTGCTTCGCGGCTGCTGCACTGGTCGTTACTTATAATTAACAAACTGAGTGGTTGGTATCCCTGCATTAATGTCCTTGAAGCTCAAGTCCAATTTAATATTACGCACCCGTGCAGTGTAAGAAGTGTACCCACAAGGCCGGGTAGCGCATGGTGCGCACCATAAGTCGCCTCCAATTCGAATGCGCTTGGATCATCCGTTCGACTCGGGTCTCGTCCTTTGAGGGATCGAGAGAATGTTTTGATGGTTTAAACTCTAAATTATTTGTTTTTGAATGCTCGTGGCATTCGATGCAAGCCTATCGATCGCGAAATTTTGAGATCCTCGGGCCTTGCGAGACTCGGACTCATCCTTCTCTACACACCACACACTTAAATTTGAACGAATCCTGAGGCCGTTTGGGAATATAGTTTTGCTCTTTGACCGCGCATATTTGGAAAATAGAATTGTGGAAGAGCGCATGGTAGCGCATACAGTAGTGTGCAAGTTCCTCAGGCGCAAATGAAACCGCAGCGCGGTTCACCCGTTCGACTCGGGATCTGTGTATGCATGGTGTAATCTGACCCTTTTCTTTTCGTCTTCTGCTATACGTGGGCCTCTAAATGTGAGGCCGCTTCATTCTGTCAGAACTGCTCTCTTTGAATCCCGTCGAACTCGATGTTTTCAACCAACAATCATGTCACATCAGCACATCATCGATCACCGATCGGATTGGCAATCCCGGGCCGGACAGAGGCGTTGTCCGAGTTTTGCCTTCCCCGCTCATCTTCCCGACCAAAAACTAACGTAGCGGGTCAAGCTCGTCAAGCCGCGCCATGGGGCACCCTTTAACTTCTCCCTCCAGCTGCTTCGCGAGTAAGACGGTCCTGGTAGCGTTAAGCATCCTTTCTTCGTGCCACCGCCGACGTCATCCTTGTGTCCTGCAATTGCCACAGCCATCTTTGCGCGTATTGCACGTCCTCTCCCCGATCTTTCTGCTTTACCCACCCACCAGGCCCGCCTCCTCCCTCCAACTTCGCCTGCGTCACCGTCTTGCCGTGCGCATTGCACCCCGCCCTTGCCGGCTGCGTCCCACCTCATCTACGCGCATTATCTTCGCCGTTGCCTGCGTTCTCGACTACTGCCATCCTCCTCGCCCGCACTCTCTATGCCCATGGCAACATCGTTCGTGTCAGCATTCATCGCGCGGTACCAACGTCGACCAATCCCCGCTCGCGTTTGGCGCAAGATGCACGGGATGGAGTGCATCTCTCTCCATCCTCCCCGCGCACGCCGCTACCGCTGCAGTCATGTGCACGCCATGCCGTCGTCTGTGTATTTAAACGCACGTATCGCGGCAGCCGATCGTGCCAACCCATTCGGGATCAGGAAAAGTGCGGGATGAGTGGATATGCACATCGTGCGGATGCGGTGTGTGTGTCAAGGTGGAGTATGCAGCGGTGAATACAGATGCACCGTGGTGGCGCACGTCGGCGAAGGGGAAGCATTGAACGGCGGGCGAAGGCCAGTCCGGGAGCAGCGGAGACCCCTCAGGAGCATCGTAGGAGGTTTCCAAGTTCCCTTTTCACCCCCAAGTGCCTCAGATTGGTTTGCTCAACAGGAAAAATAAATTCCGTTCTGACGGAAAATATATATTTTGAACGGGTAAGAAAAATACTTTGGGCCGTTTTCGAAAACATAGTCCGTTTGATTTATTCAGCAATTTGAACAGCATACGAACATGTATCAGTTTCTGCCATATCAACCAGTATCACTGAATAAATTGTATCTTGTGTCATCTCCACTGGTTTTCGTTCTCGGGTGGCCACAAACTCGCCAATTTCCCTTTCTGCGCTTCAAATCTCCTTGGTTCTCAACGACGAAGTCCAGATGAAGTCCGCAGTCAGCTGTAATTCCCACCATGGATACTCTCGAGTAAGATGTAAAAAACAGTGTTGCTCCCGCCGGATCCCTAGGCCTCCGAGTGCACTATTCCCGCCCGGAAAGGCCGGCTCCTCCACGCTTAATAAGATATCCGTATCGGTGGCTAGAGAGAGTCAAATGCATAATATATATTATCTCTGTTTGTAAAATCATTGTATCTGTTTCTAAATGTTCTGTCGGCCTCGAGTAGGATTTGGAAACTCTCAATGCGAGTGTGATCAAACTTAAATTAAACCAAACAAAAAGTAGCTCCAGATCCTATGGGCTATTAAGCTAGGAACTGGTTTGAATCGGTGCTATGGACCCTACAGTGAGCGGATTTGGCAAGGGGGACTACATTCCTATGGACCCTACGGTTAGGAAGTAGGTGAATTGGCTATAGACTCTACAGTTAGCCTTTTCGGAGTTGTATGCAGAAGTGCTACATTGTGGATTGATGTAAAGATAGATGCCTGCACATGAGGACTGACTCTTGCTTATATACTAAGGTTCTATGCTAGAACCTTCTACATAGGGTTGGAATCTTCATGTATGGTACTAGAAGATTGCCCAGAATAGTGGAACAATGTTCCATGAAGTTCTCAAAGTGTTCTAGAATATTCTTGGGTGTTCTGAATATTCTAGATATTACTGGAAGCACTACTGCAAAGAGGTCTACATAGAAAGGCCATTGTGTCAACCATAAGGGTTGAGACCATAATGAGGGTGGAAAAATGTAAGTGACATGTTTTAGAGGCGGCACAAAGTCCATCTGATGGTATTGATCTCCGATCAAATATTAATATGTTAAGCCGGTGGAGTGGTTCAGAGGCTTAACGTGGACATGTCTTCAGAGGTAGCACAAAGCTATTTTGATGGCATTGATCGGTAATCAAATATTGATGTGTTAAGCCGTTGAAGTCGTTCGGAGGCTTAATGTGGACCATAAATTTGGTAGAGGCACCAAAATAATAACTGAGAAGTGTGGTTTCGTTGTTGAATCAAAAGACGGAATTTACGAAGACTAATATACAGGGTAAATTCAAAATACACTATGAATACCCAGATCCCACAAGACATGCCCCCCCCATCCCTTTTAAAGAGTGTTCATGAGCCAAGTCTGAGACACACCGCCGTTACACAGATTAAGCACAAGTGAGTTTCCTGCTCCATCCAAGCAAAAGCCCGTGTCCACAGTGCTTCCGACCAGACTGTTGAGAGCCGTCACCACCAAAGGCAGTTTGTCTTGGGTGATCGCCTGCGAAGCATCGAATTCCGTCCCGGTTCGCACATTGCCGTTGACATCGACACAGGGTTCGGTGGTGATCGCCACACCATTAGTGGGTGGGACGGTGGAGAACTCGCCAAAGCATTGGTTGTTGCCCGCGTTCTGGAACTGGACAACATTGCCGCCCAGCGGGGTGACATCCCAAATTTGGGAGAAGGTGATGGTGCCAGTTGGGTTGCAGGAAGAGAGGATTATGGGACTCGTGGAGGTGGAGTTCCCCGTCGCCGTGATGCAGAGGGTGGTGTCCAGGACAGGCTGGATGAGGACGTGGGCAGCTACCACATCCGGGTCTGGACTGGCACGACGGGCAAGCGCGGAGGCGCCAACGGCGGCAAAGAGCCCAGCAGTAACGACGACCAGCGAAACAGCTTTCATCTGCAAAACTGCTTGAGCCCTGCATCAAACACATCTGAGGGAGTACTTTACCTTTATCTCTGAGTTCTGAGTGGTTAAGGCGGACACAGGAGTGTTAGTCTCAATCTGGGGGGTAGACAACCTTGCGCCTCCCCTTTATATAGTTAGTTCCAATATTACTTACAGGATTTCGTCGAGTCGGATGCGATCAAGTAACATACAGAAGTATCTGCACACCGCGGGCGATTGTGCCTGAATTCGGCACTTCTGTCGCCGGAGAAGGACTATATGTGGGCCTCTCCGAGGAAGGCGGGATGCCGGGCCGCCCGCGAAATAAATTTGGAACTGGTGTGCGATGTCCAAGCTTATATTAGTATCACCTCATGGCTAAGCCGAACTGGAAGAAAAGAAATCTATGGAATTGAATGTGTCCCTCGGCTGGACGGACATGCGGAACAACGGCGGAAATGTGTTATTTATTTATTTTTTGCTTGAGATGGACATCCTGGAGTCCCAAGCCTCTTGTGCGATATGCTCGGGACGGTCTTCTTCGAAACCGTCCCAAGTTAGTGTGAGGTTGAATTCCGGATGCCGGTCATGTCAGTAGGTTGATTTAGAGTGCATATTCTTCTCCGGGGTGGGTGAACTCCGAACCAATGCCGTCTTTCAAATGACCTAGGCTGATTCAGAGTGCATAGTCTTCTCCGGGGTGAGTGAACTCCGAACCAATGCCTTCCGAATGACCTAAGCTGATTCAAAGTGCATTGTCTTCTCCGGGGTGGGTGAACTCCGAACCAATGCCGTCCTTGTTGTCGAAAATCCGCTACCATAGTTCTCATGTTGTTAATAAATTTGGTGTGGTGCGGATACAGCGGAGCACCTGCATTGTTCTTCTGGCTTGACTCTACGCAGAGGGCGAGTGCCGTTTCCCATGGCTCTGGAACATGTCATTGCCCGCTATTTCCCCGTTCTGCAACGTTTCTGACACCAGGATTGCCCCGGTCGGAATTAGGAATTCGAATGGGCGGGTCTTATAAGAATATCTCTCTCCTTATAAAATGTCGTCCGTTCGTCCCAAGCTTTTCAAGTTCCGCTCTCTCTGCCGAGGTGCCGGGTACTTTGCGAGGGTGGTTCGATTCTTTCCCATCACCTCAGTAAAATCCACAAAACTTGGATCAACTCAAGGAGGCTCAGTGGTACAAGAATAGTAGGCATTCCAAGGATGAGGGGTAGTGGAGCCAACTCCGGCATTGACTCCAAACCAATCCCGCCCTGGGTGCGCACGATCAGCATCTTTCGAATAACCTCGATCATGGGTTTAGCCATTGACTTAAGGTTCACAGCAGTTCAGATTAACATTCAACCAAAGTGGTGGGCGCGAAGTGCGCCGTGCTCTTGCATTATATAAGTATATCCGGGCGACCACTCACTGTCATTTCCAATGCTGTTATTCTCGTGTAGAATAAGCAAAGTTTACGGATCACCATGACCTTTAGAATAAAAGCAGTGACTGGAACAGATTGAAGCAAAAAGAGTTCTCCGGCTGGCTATACGTGTACGCATCACTGTATTTCAATAGCTTTGGTCGGAATTCACCCAGCCCGGAGAAGATTATGCACTCTGAATCAGCCTACTGTCGCTGGAGACGGACTGTGGGCCTCTCCAAGGAAGGCAGGATGCCGGGCATTCTGTCGCCGGAGAAGGTCCGTGGGCCTCTCCAGGAAGGCAAGATGCCAGTCACTTCTGTGGCCGGAGAAGGACTATGTGCGGGCCTCTCCGAGGAAGGCGTGATGCCGGGGCGCCCCCGAAATAAATTTGGAACTGGTGTGCGGTATCCAGGCTTGCATCATTATCACCTCACGGCTGAGCTGAACTGGAAAAAGAAGCAATCCATGCAATTAAATGCGTCCCTCGGCTGGAGGGACACCCGGAACAACGGCGGAAATGTGTTAGCTTGGGATGAACATTGGGGAGTGCCAAGCCTCTTATGTGGTATGCTCGGGGCCATCTTCTCCGAAACCGTTCCAGAATCTGGAAGGGAAGTCCAGGACAGAGCTTCCAACACGCAAGTTACGCAACCGAGTTGCCAACTGTTGAACTGCTCAAATGTCAACTGGCATGCTCTCGTCGCTGAGCGTGCTGCAATGCTAAGCAGAAGTTGGTGCGAGGTCGAATTCCGGATGCCAGCCATGCCAACAGGCTGATTCAGAGCGCAGATTCTTCTCAGGGCTGGGTGAACTCCGAACCAGTGCCGTCTTTCGAATAACCTCAGCTGATTCAGAGTGCATACTGTACCATTATGTTCAAATCGTAAGGAGGAGTGACGCGTGACATGTTTAACCGACATTCGACAGTGACCCGAAAGGTGCGTGACAATGGGAAAAATGCGATATAGCCCCAAGATTTGACCCTCAGATTGCAGATGATTCCCTGGGGTGGCTAGCCAATATTTCCATCGCGAGTTGAATCCTCACTGATATTTTTCTTAGAGTTCTTTTTGCAGGCCATTTTAGGTTGATTTCAGGCCTGAAACCCAACCACATGCTCAAATTCCACAGTTGCCAGCAGGAAATGGACCAGGAACTGGTTTAAACAACACTCAGTCAGGGTAGGGGAGCCATAGCATTTTTTTTTGCTGTTTCGCGCGATTTTTCGGCGGCGTGACAAACCGCTGGACCTATTCGGCACCGACCCTGGTGACGCGTGACCTCGACGTCAATTCGATATCGACAGGGGGGTGCGTGATGCGTGACTGTCGATTTGAACGTAATGGTACAGTAGTCTTCTCCAGGCTGGGGGTATTCTGGCCAAAGCTATTTAAATACATTCATGTGTGCATGCCTGTACGGCTCTGTGGTTCAACTACCCACTCGCCGCCCAGGATGCAGAAGAGCAGTTCATCCCGAAGAATTTTATGTGATAAGCGTCTATCAAGGATCATTCGGCAGTGGGTTGTTGATTTTAACTCAGGATGGAGATCTTTAACAATTTAAAATCTCACTGGCATGTTCGATGCTGCCGGGGAACGATTTGACAACAGCATCGGTTTGTGGCATGCTACCCGCTTAGGCGCACTCGAAGTCAACTCGAATTTGGTCGAATCCTCAGCCGGCTTAGGAAATACAATTTTGCTTTCTGACTGCGCATATTCAGAGAACGAAATTATGGAAGAGCGCAGGGTAGCGCATGGTGTGCAATGCAGGTTCCTCCGGCACAAACCTCAACTCGGTTCACCCGTTCGACTCGGGACCTGTGTATAAAGTGTGCTTTGCATCTTTTCCTTTCACTTTTCGTTATGTATAGGCAGCCTCTGAATCCGCTGCCTCATTCAATCACTACTACTCTGTCGAACTCCATGTTTTCAAACCAACGATGATATCACATCAACTCATCATCGATCATCGATCACATTTTCCGAGCCGGAAAGTGCCATTCCTTCCTTCCCCCCCCATCAAGCCACTCATCCTCGCCAAAGTAACGTAGCAAAGTCAAGCCACGCCATAGGCTCTTCTTTTTTGGTTGTGGGGTGTCTTCGGAATCATCCTACACGCGGATACGCGGCGTCCGAGTCTGCGGAGCGCCATGACTTCTCAGCATCCTCCACTGTGGGAAGTAAAGGTACTTGGTAATAATAAGTACCCAGGGTACTCAACTTAAGTACTTCCGGGTACTCCGGACGGAGTGCTTTTTGGCTCGAAATCACACTAATATGGAGTACCCCGGGTACTTCGTTGAAGTACTTTCGGGTACTCTATCCAAGTACTTCAAGGTACTTAAGTTGAGTGCTGAGGTACTAACGTCTAGTCCTTCAATCAGAGGGCGTCATTCCAATCGAAATTCATATTGTATTTCACCGCTATAGCTACTACAAAGACTAAGTTATCATCGGCGTCCATCCCCAGGGTCCAACACAAGCCCCAGTTTGTCGGCGCCGCTGAATAGAAGTTCAAGGGACCTTGGAGTTGAAAGTCAGTTGGTGCGAGGGGAACAAGGCAATAAAACAGGGCAATCAAGAGAAGTAAAAGCAAGCGCACCTCGGAATAAATTGAGTTTGGCGAGTTGAAGTGAACGTGCAGTGAGATGCGATGGATAAATGATAAGTAAGAGGGAACGAAGTTGCAGGAATGAATGAAACTCACGACAAGTCAGATTGAAGCGTTGAAGTTGACGATAGAACGTGGGATGGGAGGCCAAAGTCAATACCCGAATGTATAATCAAGGTGACACTCACCCGATGTGTTTTTCCTGGACACGGTTCCTTAGAAGTCGATTTGACTTGTTAGAATTGAGGTCACGACACCAGAACGGGAATACGAGGAAAAATAAAATGAAGATGTACCGGAATTTGGATAACATGGTGTTGAGGTCAAGGAAAAACCCCGTGCGGTCGACAATAACCCATTTCCCCCTGGTTTGAAACCGCCCGATGACGGCGCAGACAGAATGGAGATCCACAGCAATTGAATGGTGGGTTTGCGTGTGTGACACAATCTCCGCCGCCGCGTCCCTCCCACCAGTGGAGCAAGGACTGAGTACCGCAAACACCCGTCTGTGGCCTGAGAAAGCACCCCATGACTTACCAGTCGGAAGTTGACACACTAGAATGTGCTCGAGACGTCCGTAACAGACTTGAGGGACCCATTCTCCATTTTTTCTGACCTCAGCCTCGTACTTTGGATTCGAGTCAAGTTCCAGAACAGGTGATTCAAATTCAGCACATACCCGAACATAGGTGTTGGCACGCTCTCCTTCCTCCCCACGAGCCGTGACGGAGGTGGCCTTGATTGAGTCACCGTCCATAATTTCGCTCGGGACGGTATTGCCAATAATATCTGTGTGAATGTCAATCAGAATCCATGTTCACAAAATAATAGACTTACTTTTCATAGGTTTGAACCCAATCGATGATTTTGTTTTCGAGGATGTCGATCTCGATTGTTTTGACCGTGAATAGCAAGCAGCTCTTGATAATATCACCCAACTGGCAGACATGAACGTGATACTTTGGGTTCGAAAAACGGCCCTTCAGGAGTCCAGGCGCCATATAAACGAACCAGAAGCACCAGGCTTCCGCCGTGAATTTTCCGGGTCCACCTGCCAAAGAACGGCAAAAATCGGAAGGAATGTGCTTCATCCCCTCAGCCGTCTCCCTCCAAATCTCCTCCCACACCTCCTCGGCAATTTCGTAGTCCTCGGTGCCGGTGTCGAGGCCCTTAAACTTGCCACTCCATAGTTTAATGAGGTTTGGAATGTTGTTCTCGAAACATAAGGTCCCACGGGTATGATCGCGCGCGGTCTAATGAACCG
Organism: Mycena metata; assembly: GCA_029378385.1. Taxonomy (NCBI): domain Eukaryota; kingdom Fungi; phylum Basidiomycota; class Agaricomycetes; order Agaricales; family Mycenaceae; genus Mycena; species Mycena metata. Next base: position 12,858 of record JARKIB010000316.1, on the reverse strand, counting down.
ACTCTGCGCAGCGCGGGAAGTCCCTTGATGCCACGGAATTTCGCAATCTTCTCCTTCTTGCTCGGCGGTTTTGCTTTATCGAGTTTGCGAACCACCTTTTCGAAGTCCTTGTCGGTGTGAAGAGGAAGGTTGCGTGGATCCCAGGTCACTATCGTTGTTGGGTGCTGCAAGCGGCATGTAGTAGATGGTTTCACCACCAGCCTTGTTGCAGTGACCCTTCATCTTGCACGAAGGGCATGCGCTGAGACTATTGTGGCCTTTTATATTCATCATATTTTCCGCCGCAATAATATCACCCATGACAAAAATATGGTAAGCATGGAGATCGAATATGTTGTTCTCAAGCGCGTTAAATGTGGGGACACCAACGGCGAGTTCGGCGAACTCGTCATCGAGGGGGACGAGATAACTGTGAGCATCCTTCGGACCCTTGGGACCGGAAATGACGCCACAGCAGAACAGGTCTTCAAGATGTGTGCGAGTCTTTGGTGGAACAGAGTACACCTCCGCAAGAATCGGTGTCGCTGAAGGACCTTTCCTGCGGCGATCAAAAAGCAGGTAGGAGTCGGTGCAAACACCGAGAGCGATGTCGTATTTGTTAGAGAAATAGTTGTGTGATAATTTATGGCCGTCGACAACGACTCTTTGAGTGCACAGAGTTCGGTAGTGCTCGCAATCGAACACATCAGAGATGGTGCCAGGAATTTGGTTGTATTTATGGCGATACAAGAGCTGTTTGACCTTCTCGGGGTTCATAAAAAATCCCTGGAGGCGTGGAATGATCGGGAGATAACAGAACAGCCTGAGTGGGTTGCCGAGGGCGTTGAATCGAGGCTCGTTGCAATACTCGCACTTCTTTGTATGCTCCGGTGTACGCCATGCACGAGTCAGGACAGCAATGAATCCACATGGGCTCGATGCACGAAAGGATCGCGATGCGGTGGATCATGATCCAATGCGAGCTGATCTCGAGTTTATGGCGGAATGCATGGCGCGTTTGCGCAAAGGCAACTCGAGGCATATTGGACAGCATTTTGAGACGGAATGCACGTATGTTGTCGCGCTCCTGTTCGGTTAGAATCTCGTTTCCTATCGTACATTGAGTTTCGAGGGTGCACACAAAACCTAAAATTACTCACTGTGCTCCCACAACTCGCTCTCCTTGTCAGGCCCCAGCATTTCTTCTAGTTCTGCAATCATCTCTTCGCGAGTAATGGGAAGCTCGTGGTCCATTTCTTCATCAAAGTCTGCCCATTCTTCCGAGTCCATGCCGATCTCTGAACCAAGACCATTCAACTCTGAGTCGATGTTCGACATGAGGTCAGAAAGACCTGACATAGAGTCAGAGTTAGTGCTGGACAGGGCGAATCGCCGGAGACGTCATCGGGATCACTGGACGAGTCGGAGGAATCTTCTGTGTCCATATTTGCATCCAGATCAGGGGGGTCTACTGTGTATGATTGTTGGCGGACATTGGCGGGCGACGGGAAAAGATTGTCCGGATTGTCGACATCCATCTCGGCAGAGTCGCTCCCATCGGACTCAGAGTCGCCGGAATTTCCATCTTCAGATTCGGAATCCTTCCACGGCACATTGTTGACGGTGCGATAGTGGGTCCGACACGTGCTGTTTGCCAGCAGTTTACCGCAGCCCTCGGTGCAGTGACAAATTTTCTTCCTCTTCTCCTTTGATTTCTCAGCGTGTTTACAGCTATTTGCGGAACATAAGGCGCGGATCACTTTTTTTTTCTAAAAATGGCCACTTGGATCGTTTTCACTGCTGCCCTTCTAATACACTCAATTCTGGCTCAAATAGCGTGAATCCTTCACTAAACATCTTCGATAAATGTTCCACAGTGCGCCATCTGCTCAGATTAGTTCTCTTGCTCGGTGATGGCTGAGTAAGTGACATGATCACAATTTACCTTGCTGCCCCTGCTTCAAAGGAAGGATCCATTGGGGGGTGCTGAAAATTTGCGTGTAGCTTCATAGATGTGTTTCCAAGTGCGCCGGGTGCTTCATGCTGCAATTCTGCCCTAAGACACATATTAACAAGCACATCAATAAATCCATTCATTTTTTTTTGGTACCTGTGCCATAGTAGAAATGTATATTGCCTGGAAAGCTTCACTATGCACTACATGAGGCACTTATACACCCACAGGCAAAATTCTAGGTCATTCTCACATGAATTCCTCTTTAAAAAGGGTCGGCAGTTGGAAGTCACCGGCATTTGCTTACAAATCCACCCGCCGAAAGGAGACATTTGGGGACATGCCTAAGCACTGGAGAATACCCCCAGAAATCGATTGAAAATGGTTTCAAGGCTCCAGGTGAAGAACTGAGCAAGATATCGGGGTAGCAGTGAAAATAAGCTTTTTTGATAAATATTTGATCCGCGCCTTATGTTCCGCAAATAGCTGTAAATGTTTTAGGATTGCGAGTACGCTTTTTGGGGGATTTGCGAGCCTTTTGTCTGCGAGTACGCGCACACATCAAGAGTAGTCTCTCGCAGCCAGACACTTCAACGAAATGACGCTCGTACCTCACTTGTTGAGGTCTGTTATTAACTGCGGGGGTCGGATCGTGTAGCCGGCTTGTTATGTGCTGTACCATTACGTTCAAATCGACAGGGGGGGTGACACGTGACTAGTTCGATGGTTTCGACATTTCGACAGCCACTCGATAGGTGCGTGACAAGCGAGAAAATTTGACATGGGCCGCAAATCTTATCTTTTGGTCGAAGGTAATTTCTCGGCATACACTGGTTGAGGGATTTGAATTTTTCAGCACAATTCACAATGAAAATGTTGTTTGTTTTTTAGCCACTTTTCGCTGAAAAAGTAGGTGGGATAATTCAAACATTTTTCACCACTTTTTCCCTTTCTTTTGAGTTTTTCACGTCAAGCTCAAAAAATAGTGAAAATGATTTAAGTTTTTCACCTATTTTTTTGGTGGAAATTGTCTGAAAAACAAACGACATTTTTCACCATAAATTGTGCTGAAAAACTTGAATCTCCCAACCAGTGATACCACAGAAATATTTGCAAATCTAGTTGAATGCTCTTCAATATTTTCTTATGAGTTCTTTTGCAGGCTATTTTAGGTTAATTTTAGGCCAACACACTCAAATCTTAGAGTTGTGGGTATAATTGTCCAGGAACTGGTTTAAAACACACTCAGCAGGGGCAGAAAGTTGCAGGGATTTTTCATGCGGTTTCGTACAATCTCTTTTGGCGGTGTGACGAACCGCTCGACCTATTCGACGCCGGCCTCTGTGACACGTGACCGCGACCAAAATTCGATATTGACAGGGGGGTGTGTGATGCGTGACTATCGATTTGAATGTGATGGTACAGTAATCTCACATAAGCTGAAAATCAGTGGTACGTCGATTCGGTCCTGCACGAAGTCAGTTAAGCTGCAGTAGTGACACGGCTATCATGAGTACTATTAGAGCTCACTACATGATTTTTCCCGTGAATTTTGGACAAGGTTTAAATATTTGGGAGGTACATCGCTGAGCGGTCGGCCTTCGGCCGGCTTTAGCCGGGCTTTCCACAAACGAGGTTTCAGATTGTTTTGCAAAATTCCGAACTGACAGAATGCTAGAAGTAGGCCAGGAAACCATACCTATGTTGCAATTGAAGGGAAAAATGCTTCCTTTTGGCCTAATTGCCTTCGCGACAAGACCTGCTTATGTGAGATTACATAATAATGCGGCTACACGATCCGAGCCCCGCGGTAAACACAAGACTACATCAAGAGCTGGATAGTAGTCGAGCCCATAAAAACCCCGAGAAAATCCCTGCATTGGACACATACATGGCAGTGTGAGGCCTAGTAGCACTATAGGGGTGCTTACGCAAGTACGAGGTTCGGTCGTGTCCGCAACGTTAGCGAGTCTAGCGAGACGCGTCGGTGCAAAGAAAAGAAGCCGTTGATGTGTCCAAACATGGCCAAATTGGCCAATACTTGCCGCCGTCATCAGATCACGTCGAAATTCCCACAGTTTAGGTGAAAGAACTTGTATGGAGTACCTTTGAGCTAGTACTCACTTGAAGTACCTCCAAAGGTACTAGAAATTCATGCCCTCATTTCTAGTACCCGGCAAGTACCCGGGCACTAATATGTAGTACCTTTACTATCCACAGTGCCTCGCCTCCTTCACCGCATCGTACAGGGCTCTCCCCCCTTGCTTCGGCAGCGCTCTACGTCAGCGCTAGCCAGCTTCGAGTACGACGGTGGCACGGTTGAGCCATTTCTTCGTTCTGTGGCGTGCATCCTCACACCCTCCCTTCACCCTATCAATTTACTCACCCTGCTTCTTCAAGATTCTTTCCTCCCACTGCTTTTCTTCTTGGTGTTCTTATTTTTCTTCCAAACCCAGTTATTGGCCGATTGTTCTCCAGCGTCCATCAGGAAAGACCTGCTTTGGCAATACCCCAGTATTGCCCCGAAGTTGGACCAAATTAGAAGAAATATCCTTGATTGGTGTGATTACCCTGCTAGCAACGTTCAAAATAAGTTACCTCCAATTTGGGGTGAATTACCTTTGCTTTCTATGCATTATCGTACGTTTAGCGGTGGGTTTCCTCTCAATTCGGGTTCAAATTTGGGTGTAAGTGCAGAATATATTCACAGTTTGTTATATCTGTGCACGCATAACATGGAAGCATTCCGGAGTCGACGCCTCACACTCCGGAGTCTCCGGTATCTCCGGAGTTACTGGAATCCCGGAGACAACCGGAGTCCTCGGTGACTCGTATCTTTGCAACGTGCGTCGAACTGAATGACTTACCATGTGTCTGGAGTAAAGCATATGGTTGCTACTTCTTTCCACATGCTTTAGAACACCACATGATTCACATCTCTTCTTCAACTTCTCCAACAACATGAGGTGATCAGGTTCTATTGTATTTCCGCATGGTCCCTTATCTATCTCCTTATACCTTTACAATAGAGTACTTTACTATTTAATCCCCTAGTCTACACTCCTGTTCTTCAGTTTAATTATTGAGTTGCTTCTGCGCCCTGTAGTTGCTTCTGGGTTCTCTCCGGTCTCCGAATACCAGAATACTCCCCTTGTGTTCACTCGTCTCTCTGGTAGCGCGGGTAGTGCACTCGTCCTCTGTACTGTGGCGTAGTGTTACTCCGGTCGTCTCCCTCCTACTCCGGAATACCGGAGTCTTCGGTCCTCTACCGGAAGACCTCGGTCCCACTCCGCTGTGTCCGCTGGCGACTGGCCCTTATCCCTGCTCCCTCCGAACCTGGATATAACACAGTTCTAGATACATACAATGCACAACTGTAAAACTATGTGCTATCTAGTGGAGGCAATTTACCAAAGGAGGGTTTTCCTGATGTCGTCTTCAAGCCACAAGCACCACGCACTCCCAGCGCGAACACGTCTGCCTTTAACTTCAGTTAAGATCGTCGGCACGCCCTTGTCATGCTCGGAGCATGATGCTCCCAATGGTGCGGATGAGTGGCCCGCTCTCCACCCGCCCGTAAGGGCCCCTCACTTCTTGGCCTTACTTTGTTCTGATCAATCACCCCGGAGCGGGCCGCTTCCGAGTCACCTCTCTTTCTTCACGACCACCCGCGCTGGCAATTGGAACTTCGCGTCCAACGGCTTTCTGGGTGTCGGTATCGATTCATCAACGAGCTCTCTGAATCCCGCCGCGGCAGTCTTTCTGCGGTCACCGTGATTCGCCGCTGGAACGCCACTTGTTTTAGCTCAGGCTGTGCCACTCGTTTATGCCACTCGCCGCTTGGGCCACGTTGGGATGATTTCTGTCCAACAATTTCACGACTCAGGTTACTAATTGAAAGTTAGGACTGCCGTGGTTAACGGTGCAACCGACTTTCGGTGAATCGCGCGGTGACCATGAGAAGTGTGCGAGGTAACACTAATTTGCTTAGTTTGAATCTGGATGTGTTCTAATGGCAATAGATGGTACAGGTTGACTAACCGTGCCATCTCGATCAAGATGCTGCTTGGCCCCGCGGTCCCTTTGAGTTCAACACCACTTGACCGAGTTGTGCGGTCCTCGGCCATGGTGAGTGTTCAGTTTATACTTATGGGTGATTTGTGCGGCCGGCCCTGGTGTTACCTTATTCTGTTTATTGGTTTTAACCTTGTTGGGTTCTGATAAAACGGCAGAGTACATGGATTCAAATTGTTGTTGGTAAGTACCGTTGGAAGGTGATTGCTTCGGGTGGCGGCGGGCTTGATTCGTCGTGGAGCGCCTGGGGGACCCACCTATTGGTCAAAATCGTCATCGGTGGTACATGGCTGTTCGCCGTTGCACAGCGGCGCCGCAACATGTATAGGATTGGAGATTGGATGTCTTGAGCTTAAGCTTAAGAATAGAAACTCAAGCTCGGAGAGAAAACTGAAGTTTTTCGCAGCACTCAAGTTCCTGCGCAACTTGAGTTGTCGAAGGAACTTGAGTTGTCGGTGGGACTCAAGTTCTCAGTCAGTGAGGAAGGGTATGCAGGGGTCCGGCGTGAGTGGCATGCTTGCACGCACCAGGTGAAGGACTTAAGTTTGGCTGAACTCAAGTTCGAGTGGCGGTATTACAGCTCTTTGAACAAGTAATGGCACAACCCCTATTTTTAGAAGAAAGAGCAATTTGAACCCTACGGCGTTTTTAGCTCATTACTCCTTCATTTTTGAACGGATTGACATGATTCTGGGTGGGTTGGAGAGCGAGGACACACCCAGAATGGAATTCTTTTAGGCTTGATTAAAACACTAGTGAAAGTAACTTCTATTGATAGGAAAATACATCGTAGTCAAAATAATGTGAATCAAGGACGTAAAATAGACTTCCTAAAGCAAGAGGATTTGACTGCAGCTTTCTGCAATGAGAAGTCAGCTTGAATAAAACATGGAAGAAAGAACTCCCAAACCTTGACAAGTTTATTGCCGAATTCAACAGAATTGATTCGCCTTGAAATGATTTTGTGTGACACTGGTTGGGAGATTCAAATTTTTCAGCACAATTTACGGTGAAAAATGTTGTTTGTTTTTTAGACATTTTTCACCGAAAAAGTAGGTGGAAAATTCAAACCTTTTTCACCATGTTTTACCTTTCTTTTGAATTTTTTACCTCGAGCTTAAAAAATGGTGAAAATGATTTGAGTTTTTCACCCACTTTTTCGGTGAAAAATGTCTGAAAAACGAACGACATTTTTCACCATAAATTGTGCTGAAAAACTTGAATCTCCCAACCAGTGTGAAAGGGATCATGAAAGTCGAGGTTTCAATGGGCCTTTGCAACAGGCTAAAACAAAGGGTCTTCAGCAGAATTGAAACTTTGTCAAAGGGAAGTTTTAATTCTGCTGAAAACCCTTTGTTTAAGCCTGTTGCAAAGGCCCTTTGAAACCTCACCTTCCATGATCCCTTTCACACAGAATCATTTCAAGATGAATCAATTCTATTGAATTCGGCAATAAACTTGTCAAGGTTTGGGAGTTCTTTCTTCCATGTTTTATTCAAGCTGACTTCTTGTTGCAGAAAGCTGCAGTCAAATTCTCTTGCTTTAGGAAGTCTATTTTACGTCCTTGATTCACATTATTTTGACTACGATGTATTTTCCTATCAATAGAAGTTACTTTCACTAATGTTTTAATCAAGCCTAAAAGAATTCCATTCTGGGTGTGTTAGTGGAAAGTGACAAGAAATCTGACATTTGGCAAACATTTCGCTAGAATTCCCCAGAAATCTCAGATTCCCATCAAATGTTAAAATGGATCAGTCCCCTGAAATTCCCTGGAATTTGCAACATTTCTTGACATTTGGTGAATATTGCCTTCAAAGGGACGGCCTGTTGGCACCGTTCAGCCAATGTTCAGGCAAATCATGCACAGTCCTCCGGACCAGAACCAGAACAAATTAGGGAAGTAACTCATTTCATTGAAGACGGTATAGTAGTAGTACATGATATGTAAGTTTAACTACTGGGCAACATCGGAACTGCGTATTATCTTAAAAGTGACAAATCTAACGAGGCGCGTCACCGAGTACTAGTATGTGGATGGGTTTGTCCTCCTAAACGGGGAGCAGTGGTAAAAGAGACGAAAGAAGCACACACCGAGTAAAATTTGCCCGGTCTCAAGACACACAGTGTCACACACCCAAACGGAACTGGTGAGCCACGCTGTACGAGGGACAGATACACGCTATGGGAGTAGGGCTTCATACTGTGCCAAGTTGTAGGGAGGCAACGGCCCAAGGACCGTGACAAGGCCGTTGCCTATTTTTTAAGCAACCGCTGAGCTGTGAGCCGTGACCGTTGCTTAAAGAGGCAACAAGATTGTTTTTTTCCGGGGCGGGTTGGGTGAGTTCAGAGACCCTGTGTACATATCTGGTGTTAGGTGAGATGTCCTGGCGAGCTTCTTGCTAATTTACCTCATTTCCAGCGCCAGCAGAATTCTTCCAACTATTTTTTCTCTGTGTCACGATTTTTTCAAGGCAACGGACCCTACCGTTACCGTGACCGGTCGAGGCGGTGAAGAAGAATTGAGGGAAGATGGGTGAAGATGATGGGGGAAGTGAAGAGAGAGAGAATAGTGAGTCGTTGCCATACTCGAACTTTCAAGTACAGCGGGTAATACGCGACGTCGAGAGCTAAGGGTCCGATCAATATTTGGTTCGATGTTTACCCTTGATCGGCTTTATGCGGAGTTTGAATGACTTTGCAAGTTTACAGGTCAAGTGCACAAAATGTCAGATGGTAGAATTGATTCAATCCGCTACCTCGGGGAAGTCTTGAAACACAACCACATACCAGATATGTTTATCAACACTGTTAAGTCTCCATATGCCGAGGCCGAGACCCAGGTAGTAGTGAACGGGGTCTTGAGTACATCATTTTGGATAATCAGAGGAGTGCGGCAAGGAGACCCGCTCTCCTGTCTGCTGTTTAATCTGGCAATCGAGCCCCTCGCCTGTATGCTTCGAAACTCTGACTTAAACGGCTATAGCATAGAGGGTGTCATGGATAAAGTTGTTACAACACTTTTTGCGGATGATACCACCGTCTACCTCTATGCGAAGGACTCCCTTGCCCAAGTAACGACGATACTTGACCGTTGGTGCCGGGCCTCCAGCGCTAAATTTAATGTGGCTAAAACTGAGATCATACCCATCGGCTCGGCCGAATACAGGGAATCCTTCATTGCCACGAGGAGAATGAAGGACGAAGATGAACCTATTCCGGATAACGTACACATCGCCATCGATGGTGAATCAGTGCGCATACTAGGAGCGAGGGTAGGAAACGGTGTTGACATAAATGCGGTCTGGACCCCGTTGATTGAGAAAATTGAGGACGCCAACAACCTACCGTGGAAAAGCGTAAGTAGATATGCCAGTTAGCATTTGGCTCCATGACTCAATACCTAGCACAAGTCAACAACATGCCGAAGAGTGTAGAAAAACAACTCATCAAGATGCAGCAAGAATTCATGCGCGGCGGCGCGAAATCCTCCTCCGTTTCGCGTGACATGCTTCTAGCGCCTATAAAGGAAGGGGGGAAAGATCTTTTTGACCTAACGGCTCGGAACGAGGCCCTCCAGATCATGAAACTCAAAAGTTACACTGAAATGGACCCGGAAAAGCGGTCCCTATGGGCCGTTGTAGCGGATAAAAACATAGCGAGGAATGACAAACTTACCTCAAATGTAGAGGAAGGCTCACACGTAAATATGTTTCTCCAAACTTGGGCCCCGAAGCGTAGCGGTCTCTCACAACGCAACAAAGACATGGTTAATGTGGGAATTAAATATGGCCTCATATTTGACACACCTGAACCGTCGGTGGAGATCAGAGAAAAACTGCCCTTATGGCACCCCTTTAGCGAGGACAGGGCAAAGCGACGGGTAAATAATACAACACCCTGTAAGTGTTTGAGACACAATCACCGCGCCTTTAATACGGGCGATGCTCGAAAGATAGCGGCACGGCTGGAAGACCCAAATCACACCCCAGACAAGGGGTGCATGTGCCTCGAATGCATGGATGACAGAAACTTCAAAAAGTGCGAGAACCCGCACCGTTGTGCAAAGATGGCAAGGCATAAAATTGACTCCCTGCTCCCCAAATGGCATCCCGAGAAGGAGCATCCACTCAGAAGGAGCACTGCAGAGGAGGAAGAGGATAGACACATGTTAGTGATCACCACGGGTCTCCCGCGGGTACTGGCGCACTGACCCGTACCCGTACCCGCCAAAACCCGTACCCGCGAGCGCGGGTACGGGTCGGGTCGCGGGCTGGCGGGTGACCCGGGACCCGTGCAACCCGTCGGCGATTCTTGTTTTGTATCACAGATGCCGACACAATTCTAACTGTCTTTCATCCCAGGATAGTGGAAAGCACTGTAGACGTCTTGAGGGTGCATGTTGAGACCATATACCGAGTTTGATGAACAGCCGAATGTGGTTGCTTTCCGCTGAAATACGGAAAGCTGCCCAAAATCGTGAGGTAGCAGGTCAGAAGTGATGTATGATTAATCTTACGAGGAAGACACCCATCTTTGTGAGCCTTTCCGAATTCCTGCATGCTATTTCGGCGATAAAAAGCGCTAGGAAGGATATTCCCACGGTTCCATATGGAACCCGCGGGTCGCGAAAAAAATCCACCAGCGACCCGTACCCGTACCCGGAGTGACCCGTACCCGCGACCCGCCGCGGGTGCCCCTACCCGTGACGATCACTAACACATGTTTGTAGGACCAGAGGAAATAAATAACCTGACTGATGGTTTCCGGATATTTACGAGGGAAAAATTGGACACACCTACGTATCTCCCCACCGCAAGCCTGCGTGATCGCATAGCGGGCGATAAATTAACAATCTCCATTGCCGGGGCAGCGAGGAATGCCGGCACAGCAAATGCCACAGCCGGAAGTGGCGCGTGGTTTGGACACGGCCTGCAGAATATATCCCTGAAGCTCCCAGATGATACAGCGCAATCGGCATCGAACGCCGAGGTTATAGCGGCCCTGGAGAGTGTGCGGCAGTCGGGCAACCAGACAGAACTGACGTTAGAAAGCAGTAGCAACAAAAACAAAAACATTAATGCGCTCAAGACAAACCTCCCGAAGTGGGAGAACAGGGGATGGATAGGTGTTCCAGAGAGACAACCCCTACAAGCCTTAGTTGCTGCCCTCACAGGCGTAGACGGCGATTATATATAAAACAAGCCTCTAGATGAGAGAGGCAGCGTTATATATAATGGCCTCTAAGGACATGAGGCCCTTTATTTATATGTCAGAGGGACGCCCTTTTTGGCAGCTCCGGTGTGGCGGCGTCGTCTGGCGCATTGATAGCTAAAGGTCGGGGCGGGTGGCGGTGCCATGCGCCCTGCCAAAATTCAGCTTGCGCGTTCGCGCTCCAATACCCTAGTTTGAGTGTACTTACGAGCTGAGATATCAAATACACATGATATAAACATACCTGTAACGTACCTTTGCCCCGCCTGACCTACCTGGCTTGCAATACAGCCCTTTGTCGTCGTGGAATTGGCTGGGCGCTTTTGTTTGCATGTGTTGCATTCAGATGCTCACCTGATAGCTACTTCTTTGGTTCCTCCTGCCCTTCGTGGATTCTTCACCGCACACGCAGGCCACTGCCCTCCTCCTCACTAACCGTTGTTTGCCGCCGCGTCGCCGCCCACCGCCCGCCGCCCGCCGCCCGCCGCCCGCCGCCCGCCGCCCGCCGCCCGCCGCCCGCCGCCCGCCGCCCGCCGCCTGCTACTCAATGGCTCCCATACTATACCGGCTCTACCCTGATCCAGGAATCACCAATGCATATCCCTGCTCGCTCGCGGCCTGGAACAATGCCGCTGAGCGACGCTGTGCTCAGGTTATTCAGGGTTTGGGGAATTCTGCGATGCCACATTGAAATTTGGCAGGGTCACCCGTATTCTTGTACTTATTCCTATCTCCTCTTATCGCTCCCTCTTGCTCAGTTTCTTCTGTGTCTGTTCATTTGCCAGGGACTTCGGGATTTCTTTAAAAACTCACTCAACTTACAACTTATGTGTGATCCTGGCAGTTAGAGTAATGATTTATACCTTTACTCCTCACCGGAGTTGTCGGTATCATAGCTCAGCTAGTTCTAGTGCCTGTTGCTGTCTTCCCTGGGTGTCACGAGGCTGTGAGTTCGATTCTCGTATGGCTCGTTTTGTTTTGATGGTATGCTGGTCATTGCTTTTTTCTTCTAAGTCCACTGTCCCAAAAAGGAAGTCGCCCAATTTTGTCTTGAAGAGCACCTTCGGGCGCACATGTACATTGCGTGTATAGAGAAGGTACAAGTAGGCCTACTTTTCTAAAGCAAACAGACCCCGGGGTCAAACGAGCTCTGTGGCAACGTTAAAGCAGTAACTAAAAAGGCCGTGTGTATTCAATCCGCGGATATTCGTCCCTCAAATAAATAGTGGGCTGGTTGAGCAGCAGGAGGAGGGAGGCTCTGGTTGAACAGGCCGACATTCACCCTGGTTGAGCAGGCTATGTGAACGCATAGGGTAACCTGGTTAAGCAGGGATCAGCTCCATTCATCATGTCAGTTTGCGCCTGCAGATAGAGTGAGTTATGGAGTGGAGCGATGAGCGGAAATGATATGTACCTTTTCTCTGCGGCGGGATTCTCGTTCTCCGCGGAACTCTTTCGCTTCGTCCCCACCACCTCTTTCGCCTGCTTCTTCGCAGCAGCAGCCGCCCGAATCTCCGCCATCGTTTGCTTCTTCGGCGCCTCGTACACGAAGTCGTCGCGGTTCTTGGGCGCTCGGCGAACGCGACCACCGCCCAGAGCAGCCGGCCCGTTGGGAAGTGGCTCGTGTCCAGGCGGAG